>SNVD02013934.1:0-85204 GCA_013180625.2 Boswellia sacra | reverse complement strand
GAACTCCTGTTGCCAGTCTCTTCTGTCCCTCTTTGGCATCGGCCTGGCTCAGCACCTCAAAGAGACCTCCTTGTTCAACCTTCCAAGCTTGGCTACGTCAGTTTCCTGCCTTCAGGATTACAAGACCAAGCTCTCCTCCCTCTCTCTCCCGGACAATTTGGTTTCACGTTGCTTTGATCCCATGCAGTTTGTGATCACTCCCAACGTGTGTGCCAACATTGAGACTATCCAGGACTGGGTGAAGCGAGTTGGTGAGTCAACTCAGCTTGACACAGGTTGTAAGCCTGATCTTACTGATCTTACTTACTGTGATGGTTGTGTTTCTGCTGGGTTTAGTGTTCAGGCGCAGCTCATTTCTATTGATAAGAATAAATCTCATGCTACTGATTGCTTTTACTTCACTGTTCTTTATGCTGCTGGGATTGTTAATCAGTTTGGTCCTCTGAGTGAGGGTGCTTTGACTTGTATTTTTGGCTTGTCATTGAAGTCTCAAGTGGGTTCTTCAAATAAGAAGCATTCAGCTATTGTCTTTGGCTTGACTGGAGCTGGGGTTGCAGTCTTTGTCATGGCTGTTCTGTTGGGTTTGTACTTTTGGTGGGATAAGAAGTTGAGGAGGAGAATTTATGGGTATAGTTTGGAGTCTGGTTCTAGTGTAGAACAAGGGTCGAGGCCAAAATTGAGGCCGAATACCGGTTCAATTTGGTTCAAGATTCAGGATCTTGAGAGGGCTACTGATAACTTTTCACAGAGGAATTTCATAGGGAGAGGTGGGTTTGGGGTTGTTTACAAAGGGGAACTTAAAGATGGGACTGTGGTTGCTGTTAAAGAGATAATTGAGTCAGATTTTCAAGGTGATACAGATTTTTGTAATGAGGTTGAGATTATTAGCAATTTGAAGCACAGAAATCTTGTGCCTCTGAGAGGTTGTTGTGTGGTTGAAGGGGATAGTGAGAGTTATGATGAGAGGGGGAATCAGAGATATCTTGTTTATGAGTACATGCCTAATGGAAATCTAGATGACCATTTATTCCCTTCTATTAACGGTGGAAGTGGAAGGATGAATAAGCCATTGACTTGGCCCCAGAGGAAGAGTATAATATTGGATGTTGCAAAGGGATTAGCTTATTTGCACTATGGGGTGAAGCCTGCAATTTATCATAGAGACATTAAGGCCAGAAATATACTATTAGATGCAGATATGAGAGCAAGAGTGGCGGATTTTGGCCTTGCAAAACAAAGCAGAGAAGGGCAATCTCATCTTACTACTAGAGTGGCAGGAACTCATGGATACTTAGCCCCTGAGTATGCTCTTTACGGGCAATTGAATGAGAAGAGTGACGTTTATAGCTTTGGGGTGGTTGTTTTGGAGATAATGTGTGGTAGAAAAGCTCTTGATTTGAATTCATCTGAATCTCCACGTGCATGTTTGATAACAGATTGGGCTTGGTCATTACTGAAAGCTGGAAAAGTAGAAGAGGCTTTGGATGCATCTTTATTGAGAGAGGAGGAATCTGTCAGTTCAAATCCAAAGGCAATAATGGAGAGGTTTATGCGGGTTGGAATTTTGTGTGCCCATGTAATGGTGGCTTTGAGGCCTACCATTTCCGAGGCTATAAAAATGTTGGAAGGAGACATCGAAGTTCCACCAATCCCTGATCGGCCAATGCCTCTTGGGTATCCTTCATTCTATGATGATGGTAATACTTTCAGCATCTCACCAGCATTGAGTAGGCCAAAATTGCATTCTGGAGACATGCTCAGGTAATAAAGAAAAATCATAGTTTTGTATAGATTGTATACTGCCCAAAAGGATGTTGAGGCATAAACTTTGTTCATGAAAGACCCTTGAGTTGATTTGAGTGATAATTGTTCAGCAAGTGGATTGGTTGAGTCTTTGACAAGGAAGCTGCATTGTGATTGGTAGAGTATTGCCAAGGACCTCAATTTAAGGGGTCTGATAGTGAAAAAGCATGTGTAGAGTAGGGTCTAGTTTTGTGTTATGAGTTATAATAATTTAGATGGTTTACTGTAAGGAAACTGAGGGTGTCTTGAAGCCTCATCAGTGCAAGTGAAGTCTACAGGAAACAAGCATTAAACATGGTAGTTTTTGACAAGATGGGGCGAAGAGAAGTGACTTCATGACTGAAAAAAACTTTATTAATTGAAGGATTCTTATCTTTTCTTCCATCTTGATGGCAAACAAACGGACCCAATGGGATATCTGTGCAGAAAAAGGTTCAAAGGAATCAATGTTGTTCACTTTTATGCATATAAATGTAAATATCTTGAGATTATCTATTCTCCTGAATGAAATTGGCATAGCTGCTTAAGTTGTTTTCTGTTTTGGAATTAGATTTACATATCAATTATATCTGTTTTGAACTTGCAAACCTGATGAGTAAATACTCGCAGGTCTACCGGACACAATTATGCTTTCGAGTGAGATGTCACTACTTCAAAGGTTTGAAACTTTTTGTTTGTAATTTTTTTTTCTTTTTGATTTTTTTTACGTCATTAAATATAGGGCAAATACTTTTGTAAAGAAATGAAACATACAAAATTTTTTGAAGCTTAAATGCCAGTCGTCGTTTTTTAGTCTGACAAGAATTCATTGTTTCTATAATTCAATGATGAGATTAGTTATTTGTTAATATATATGTATTTTTCTTTACACCAATATTTCAAAACCCTGCTTAAGTTGCTAATTGCTACCACAGGAAGTCATTGTTAAGAAACATAAACTATTTTACCGAACTAGATAGCCACATGCATGGCTATTAAAGATACTCTCAAGGCAGTTGAAGGCTTTTCTTGTGGTCTTTGTGTCAAGCGCCTGGTTCTCTCTTTCTGTCTTCCTGTTTACCAGTTTTCTCTAGCAATGAATTTCTTATTTAATTTTGTTGGATATGTAGTAGAAAGATGACTGCAATATCTTGTAATATGTAGATGAATATAGGAAGAAAATATGTAGATGGAAAACGAGCTTAGTACTTTTCTGAAGTAACAAGTCCCTGCATTAGAGTATATGGGTCAACAAACAGCTGTTACTAAAGTGAAAATATTTAATATGTTTTTCACTTTTTCCTAATAATGCTAAAATCTTTGCACTAGTTTCCTCACTTTCATCATACTTTATGGTTACTACCTCTGGAACCATCTGCAAGCATTATATTAGGTCTATCCATGCATCCTTTCAGAAAGATTTATTCCCACCAATTCTGTCATTTTCGTTCTGTTGTCCAGTCTGAGCATCTCCAGTCCAAGCTAAACAGCTGAAGTTTTTGGGCTTTCTCAATTTTCACCTTGAGCCCACTGCATCTCTTCGACTCTCATTCAATGATGTCCACATCTAAAGGAGCTAAACATGAAAACTGAAAGTTGCATTAATGGAGACAATTAATTTCTCTTTGCTTTTGGTTTTTGGTTAAGAGGTCAGATAGAGATTACAGGGCAAGCATGTCTGACAAAATGTCTCTAGCTGTCTACTTGCGAGGTTAACTATCAGTGATCTGTATTAGTGAATATTTTCTCGCTAGATACCTGTATTATTTGGGGTTCATTGTGAATGCGTAAACTGTTGAGAAATCAACTGCCAAAGGTTCAGCTTCAAATAAGTTTGATGGCAATATTTGGTATAAATTCATGAGATCTCTCGTTGGGACAAAGAAACAAGAGGTTGCCTGTTGAGCGATGTTTGATTTCAACTTTTATTTCACAAGTGATGTAGCAAGTAAGTTAACACAATAAAAATGATGAGATAATTTGATAAGTGAGATAAGAATGCCAAATTAGCAGCCACATCTCTGTGATACAAAGTTGGATTGTAGCATGAGTCCTAAGGTTGAAACCGGGCCGGGGCGGGGCGGGGCAAAAAAAATTTTAGTAGATCCCGCCCCGCCCTGCCACTATTTATATTTTTACAATCACACCCCTATAATCTTTATATTTTTCAACTTCATCCCTTATAATATTTACACCTTTGCAAATAATTCCCTTATCAATTTCTCATCATATCATTTATAAATATGATTATTTTTCAACAATCATAAAAATAATAAATCTTTCAACTAAAATCAAAATAGTTATATATTACCATTTGATTTTATTAGTAATAATGTTACATATTCCATTAGAAATAATGTTAAAAGTTTATTATTGCTTATAAACTAGTTAATTGATAATTTTTAAAATAGTTGATAATACAATTAAATAAATTTTCAATGACATGTTTATTTAATTTCAATTTAATAATAGTAATAATATGATTGGTATATACCAAATAATTAATATTATAAATATTTATGAAATACTAATAATTTAATTAACTAATTTAAATTACGATAAATCATATATTTAAAGTTATAAGATTATTTTTATCATATTTCTATTTACATATTTAGAAAATAATATATTGATTATATTAAACATATACATTTTTAAAATAATATTGTTAATATTGCAATAATTTAAATAGTACTTAGTAATCTATATCAAGATTGTATATGTTATACAAATTTAATTACTATAAAATACAAATATTTAATTACCATTTGATTTTATTAGTAATAATGTTACATGCTTTATTAGAAATAATGTTAAAAATGTATTATTCTTGTAAACTAGTTAATTAACACTTTTTCAATAGTATGTTAATTTAATTTCAATCTAATAATAGTAATAATATGATTTGTATATACTAATTAATTAACATTATATGTATTTATGAAACATTAATAATTAAATTAATTAATTTATTTAAGAATTTACGATAAATCATATATATTTAAGATTATAAGATTATTTTTATCCTATTTTTATTTACATATTTGGGAAATAATATATTGATTATATTAAAGATATACATTTTTAAAATAATTATGTTAATATTGCAATAATTTAATTAGTGCTTAGTAATCTATATCAAGATTGTATGTATTATAAAATTTAATTACTATAAAATATAAATATTTAATTATCATTAATTGTCATTTAATTATATTAGTAATAATGTTATATACTTTATTATAAATAATGTTAAAAGTGTATTATTACTTCTAAATTATTTAATTGATAATTTTTTAAATAGTTGATAATACAATTAAATAAATTTTTAGTAACATGTTGATTTAATTTCAATCTAATAATCGCAATAATATTATTGGCATATACCAAATAATTAACATTATATATTTATGAAACATTAATAATTTAATTAATTAATTTAAATTACAATAAATCATATATTTAAGGTTTTAAGATTTTGTTATCATATTTCTATTTACATATTTAAAAAATAATATACTGATTATATTATAGATATATATTTTAAAAATAATCTTGTTAATATTGTAATAATTTAATTAGTACTTAATAATCTATATCAAAGATTGTATATATTATACAAATTTAATTACTATAAAATACAAATATTTTATTTTGTCATTATAATACGACGAAATTGATGTTAATATACTAAAAGATATTAATTATTAATTAAAATGTCATTTTTATTAAAGTATTTGCATTATTTGTAAAATTATTAAGAATTTATATATATGGAAAGTTTAACAAATATAACCTTAAAAATTACATAACAGTCCTAAAATTTAAAAATTTTATAAATACACCCCTAGCCTTGCGGGGCGGGGCGGGTCTACGTGTCCAAATGGCTGGACCTGGACCCAGACCCGCCCCGGTTGGGGCAGAAATTTTTTGCCCCAGACCCGCCCCCATTAATGCTCCGGGGCGGGTCAAGATCCGCCCCGTTGGACCGAGTCCGGCCGGGTTCGGGGCAAATGCCCAACCCTAAGCATGACTTATTTGCTATTTTATTCTTTCATATTACAATGCAACCCTATTGACCAAAGTGATAAGAAGTACATATTAAGATTTTTAGTTTTCTGGTTTCTCAGATGACTTTCTATTATGGCAATATGTTTGTCTTGGACTGTTAGTAGTTTAGTCTAAGGCAGACTTATCCAGTTGTGGCCCTCAAGTTTTGCTTTCCATATGGTTGTTTTTTTCATATCAGTAAAATATCATAAAATTTGCAACTTTTTCAAAATGTTTCATGTTGTACACACTTCATGATCTCTCAAAATTCGGTCTGGTCATATCATAAGTGCTTTTTTGTAGAAGAATTACTGCAATATTTCCTCAATCCCTTTTTGTTTTGCTAGAAATAATGAGAGATTTGTTTAGAGACATTTTCAACTTGTTATAAGATAGAGATTTTATCTCTTGTTCAACTATATTCTTTCCTTCTTAAGTATCTTGCAGGACTTTCTAGGCCTACACAATATCGAAAAATCTCCCTATTATTTCCCAGTAAACTTGCCATGAATTATTTTGATTTAGTATGTTGAAACATCTTACACTCAGATTACCCATAAAGGAACCAAAATGGTTCTTAAACTCTTCATATTTGAGTTTTTAATCCAATGCCGCAGCAGCTAGTAAAGAAAGACCTTCAATTTTGTCTGATAAATCTTAGGATTTCTTTGGAGGAACTGAGTATTCAATCCAACGAAATTTATTAAGTGAAGTGACTTTTTCTTCTTAAAAATTCTAACTTATCATTTCACCAACCGATATAAAGACCATGCATTGTCTTACTTGTTCTTAACCAATAAAAAGCATCTGCTAGTAATTGTGATATGGTGATGCAGTTTTGATGAGAAATCCCATAGCAAGCTTGATGTAATCTATGTTCTCTTTCCATTGTCTTTGGGGGTTGCAGTAATTCACTTGCTACATCAGCATTTATGAATTCAGGTTTCACTCTGATAATATTATTCGAAGAATCTGTCTCATCTCTAAAAGTATGTGATCCATTTTCTTCATAAATCTTACAAGTTAGAATCCTGTGTAATCATCTATTGTAAGATTTCTCAATACTCAAAATAAATGACACTCGAACTAGAAAAATAAAGGGTTTATTTCATCACCTTTCACAAAGACATATAATGTGCAAATTCAAAATGAGAAACCCAAATCTTTTTAGCATACTATTTCTGAAACTAAATTTTCAGTCATGTAATTGAGGTTGCTTGTCATTTCTCTTCATCATGACTCAACTCAGAAAACTAATGTGAAGGAACCGATTTTATCTGCACCCGAACCGAGCTAGCTTAGTTGCCCTTTTGCTCCCCTTCGAACTACAACAATACAGTAGCCTCCTCCTTTGCTCGTCCACCTCTCAAGAGACTTGTAAGCAACTCTTGGGGCGGTACCTGCAAAAGGCATTCCGATGCCCAGGTCAGGATTTCAGCCAACAGAATTTGTACAGTATATCAGTAAGCAAAAGCAAAGAGGTTTAGAGAGAGAGAGAAGAAATTCAAAAATGAGTAGAGTTTTTTTTTTGGTCTTTCCTTTGTGTGGAGCTCGATGGAAGCTTATGCCCAGGCCCCATCTCAAGCTTCACACTCCTACCGTCACTTCCCTTTTGTCGCTACCTCCAGTTTCCCTTTTTGGAATGGCTTTTTTGGAAAGCATAAGGTCACATCCTTCCCTACTACTTTCAGCCTGGATTCTACTTATAGTCCATTGTACAAAGCTGACTGCCCCCATAATCGAATCCCTCCCAACTTGCATCCGCCAGTTTATCCCTTGTACTATTGCCAAGGCCTTGGATCTGCTTCATTGCTGTCTCTATATCATCCACATCCAACTCCATCATTCCTGTCTCCCTTCCTTTGTTTCTCTTTCATCATGGTAGAGTTGGATGATGGGATGGGCTTGAGGTCTCAATTGGGCTTTTAACATTAAGTCACAATAATTAGTTGGTTCCTACACTAAAATCATCATAGGCTTGGTTAAAGTTTTTGGGCTAGGCTTGGAGGCCCGATTCTATCCCTTCATTTGCCCCCTTTTGCACAGGGCTAGATGTTGTCTCAGATGGGCCTGATGCAAAATATTCCTCCAAGCCCATAAGATAATTCTTCCAAAAATGTCTTATTTGCCCCTCTCTATCCCTCGATTTTTCCACTTTGCTCATGGAGAAGTTAATAAATCAGGCGGCTTTTCCTTGACTGAGAGGGTGTGTCTTTTCATCTGCTACACTACAGTTCCTGCTTTTTAATCCGCGTCACATCATATCTCTTTTCAGTCAGAGTTTTTCAATTCATCGGTATCGTTCCTCTCCTATTTAAGGTCTTCAAGCCTCTAAAATCTTCTTCAACCACGGCTCAGTTGCCCCCTTACATCTCTTCTCTTGATTTCTACTACTTTGTTGCACCGATAGCCACCTTGTCTTTTTCCTTTGTCCATCATGCCTTCGAAGATCCCTCCATTGTGTCACATGCCTCTTCCTCTGCTCCGTAAGGAATACCAAGTCCCAGACGACATTTCCTTACACGAAGTTGAAAGGGGGACCTCTATGGTTCACGGTGTGGAGGGAGACTATATGATATTTTTCTGGTGGCATCTGGACGCCATAAGGTTCCCTTTCCATATGCTCATTGCCAAGTTTCTCCATTTTAGCAATCTGTGTCCCATGCAGGTTATGCTCAACGTATTCAGAATCCTTACTACCATGACTCTCTTGAATAAGGAACGGGGTCTTGGTCTGGGTCTACTGGATTTTATGTGTTCGAATTCTTTGACAAAACTAAAGGGAAGTCTAGGGTGCTACTATGCTTCTCCAAGGCAGGGAGAGGTGATTTTCTCGAGTTTTGCCCAAACCAACAAGGATTGGAAGAAATACTACTTAGTCGCGACTGGGAATTGGATGGTTGCATCTAGCCTCCCATTTCGAGTTCGCAAGGACTTTAGTCAAATTAGTACTTTTTGGTCTTTAACATTCTTGTTGATGTCTGAGTTGAGGCTATGTCTTTTTCTCTGTTGCTACTGCTCTTCTTTTTTCATTACACTCTGTATTATTATTGTTATATATTTTTTTGCGCAACTCCTGCTTTTACCCATCTTCATAGTGAGCGATTGGACTATCTAAGGGCTGTGTTAGGTTCCTATGACCATGACGGCGACTCCTATAACACTCACATGAATTAAGTCGTTATGGCCCACACCTCTCTCTTGCTGTATTTCCCTTTAGATGTTTAGTCAGGCAAGTGTAGGTTGACACTACGTGATGTGTTAGGTGGAGCCCTTGTTGGGAAGATAGAGGGCTTCATTGAAGGTTGGGAAAAGTTGTCAAGTAGACAGGGAGAGTCTACGGGCAACGAATGTGAAGGTTTAGGAGAAATTGTTGATTTCAATGAATTAAGGATGTTGGTTGGGGGTGATTGGGGTTGGGGGGGGGGGGGGGGGGGGGGGGGGGGGGTTCTGGACCTTTTATTCTCGCATCCAAGTGAGTCACCCCTTCTGCTTTTAGGCAAGCCACGAGTTATTGGATCGTTGCTTTTAGGTCACCTCATGTCCCCCTTGCTATAGACTCCAGAGGTAAACTACCAAATAGCATGTAGGACGGGGTTCTTGGCATTTTAACTAGTATATTGTCCTCTCAACGTGCCACTACACAGCTACATAAGAGAAAATTAGAGGTTGACTAACCAATAAAGAGAAAAAGAGAGGGATGGGGGGGGGGGGGGGGGGGTGGCGGCGCGTGATCAAAGGCTGGAGACAAAGAAGTGGTTGGGTTTGCACGATTTGCCAAAAACCTCCCCCTTATTCCCCCCACAAAACACCCAGTTCCTTCGTCACCTTTAGAAAGTTCTTGGATTAACTAGAAAATAAGAGAGTTGTACCCGAATCTATTTATGGTGACTCTTATCATGGAGGGGTGTGGGATGGAGCATGTGCATGTAGGGGAGAGCTCATAGGATGCTTCTGTTAGTTGGGCTCTACTGAACAACATTATTCTTCCCAAAGATGCTGATAGAGTGCACAACATTAGTGATGCTGATTTGCACGGGGGCCTTGCTGTGGACATAGCAGATGTAAGAGGTCTCAGGTATGGGTTTGAGTATCCTCTATTACTGGTTTGTTAGTCGTGACACATGTTTTGCAGGTCATTATGAAGGTAAGGGAAATAATGCGTCAGAGTTTATTGTTGAAAGATGTCAATGTTCTTAAGAAGAAGCATGAGGACTTGAAGCAAAAACTATCAAATGTTGAGGCTTCTTTGAAAGAGGTTACTGAATAGGTTAAGGAGGCCAAACTGAGCCTAAAATAGAAGGATGATCTTGTAGATCGACTAAGACAGGAAATAGCGGAGCAAGAGGTGGTCATTAAGGATCTTTGCCTTGAAGTTGCTTCGAATCATATTAAGACACTAAATCAGGCTATGGCCCAAAATATTTCTTCTTTTGCAGCTGGCTGGAAGAAAGCTATAGCAGCTCTTAAAGATCAAAATTTCAAAAGTCCTGAGCCCTTTGAGCAGTCTTATCGAGCAATGGTAACTCTTTGTATATATCTGCCTTGTTTCATCTTTCATTTTTTCCTTTATCTTTTATTAGTCCCTGTTGTGTATTTTGGTGGGATGTGAAATCCTAATAGAAGTTGTTGTTTTTTCTCTCTTTGTCATTTTTCGTAGGTTGCTATGGCACTTGAAGAAATAAAAGCAAAGCGTCGAGCCCTTGATCATCAGGGGGCTCCAAGCGCTTTCCCTCAAAGGACAAGGGTGGCTTGGGCAGCGACAGTTCTGAAAATCTCTGGGTATATCGATTACACCATGCCGAAGATCATTGAGCCTCACAGGGTAGGGATAGAACTAATTAGAGAGGAAGGCATTGTAGAGGCTTCTCTCCCCCTAGGACATCATGAGGGTGGGTCTCAGACTGCAGAGCCAGTATTGGCAGGTACTGAGGTATATGGTATTTCTCACCTTGGTACAGACGCTGAAGTTGAAGGTGTTAAGGAGGCGCTTACAAGAGCTGAGACTATTCTTGAGGTGTTTTCTTCTTGTGTCTCGCATGAGGGGGAGTCCAAGTGTTCCAACTGAAGATTTCTATGGTTCTTAATATATTAGTGTCCATATTTTATTTTATCGGCTCTATATACCTGAACATTTGTCAGATGTCTAAATTTCCTTTTTGTAATTTTGGAATGTCTTGTTGACCATGAGCCGAAATGTACTATCTTTTTGTAAGAAATGAAAGGTCATATTTTCGCTATCTACTATATCCCTATTTTGATAGTTCCTGCATGTAGAGGAGGCCCTCACTCCTTTACTCTCTATCCTTACCTCTGTTTCGATCGTTGTTTGGCACTTACCATTTTTATGTTGGCCTCATTCATTGATCTGTGAGACTTTCCCTTTTGGTTTCATGGGATCAAACGTGCCAAAAAGGCAAAGGTTTACCCATTCTGTCTTGTGGGATCAAGCATCTCTGAAATGCAAAGTCTTTTTTTCATTGGCTTTGCGGGATTGAGCATGCCTAAGAGGCAGAGGGTCATGCCTTCGATTCTGTGGGACCAAATATACTTGAACGACAGGGGGTTACCTTTCTGTTCTGTGCCCGAAATGCAGAGGTTTACCCCTTCGAATTGGTGGGATCAAGCGTGCTTGAATGACAGAAACTTACCCCTTCGATTTTGTGGGATCAAGCATACCTGAACGACAGAGGCTTAATCGTTTAGATGTGCGGGACCAAGCATGCCTGAAATATAGAGGTTTACCCTTTCGGATGTGCGGGATCAAGTATGCCTGAAATGCAAAGGTTTACTCCTTAGGTTCTGTGAGATCAAGTATGCTTGAAATGCAGAGGCTTATCACTTCAATTTTGTGGGATCAAGCATACCTGAACGGTAGAGACTTATACCTTCAAATGTGCGGGATCAAGCAATGCCTAAAATATAGAGGCTTACCCCTTCGATTTTGTAGGATCAAGCATGCTTGAAATGCAGAGGCTTACTCCTTCGGTTCGTGGGATCAAGATACCTGAACGGTAGAGGCTTACCCTTTCAATTTCAAGAGACAAACAAGAGAGGAGAGAAAGGAGCTATGCATAAATAATTTTTTGCAAAATAATCTATTTAACCTTTTTGTTCCTTGGTTTTGACTGAATTCATTAGATTAATGATTACAATTATACAAAAAAGTTTCACATGCAACTTTCTTAGGTACTATAATGAAAGTGTTAGGCACAATACTTACAGAGATAAAGGGTGTTCCATAGCTTAGGGACTTGCTTGCCTTTTAGCATGAGAAGTAAGTGTGAGCCTTTACCCAAAGCCTTATCAACTTGATACGATCCTTCCTAGTCAGCTCCTATTTTTCCTATGTTGAGCTCCTATCTGTTTTCCATGACCCTTCAGAGGACCAATTCTTATTTACTGAACCTCCTGGGTTTGACCCTGCTATTATAGGCCTTGGCCAGGGCCCATTGGTAGGCTATTATTCTGATCGCAGTGGCTTCTCTTCTTTCCTTAATAAGATCTAAATATGTTTCCAATGCTCATTTTCTGGAGAGTTTCCCAAGTCGGATCTACGAGTGGGTAGTAATGTCAACGCGAATGGTGTTCCCCTGGTCGGCTTCCTTCGTCTGGTTCTATAAGCCCATAGAACATTAGGTAGTTCCTCTAGCCATCTACCTTTCCTCTCATCTAGCTTTTTTTTTTTTTTCAGACAGTTAAAGATGATATTGTTGGTGATCTCTACCTGCCCATTCCCTTGTGGGTAGCTCCTAGAGAAGAAGTGGTGCTCTATCCCTTATTCTTGACAAAAATCCCTCATTGCCTTATTGCTAAACTATTTTCTATTGTCTGAAATGATGATGTGTGGTAATCTGAACCAACAGACAATATTTTTCTAGATGAACTTCTTCACGTCCGAGGATGTAACTATTTTATAAGCCTTAGCCTCTACCCATTTTGTGAAATAGTCTGTTTCTAAAAGCATGTGCTGTTTCCCTCCTGCTGCCTTGAGCAAGGGTCTTACAATATTTTACCCCTATTGGATGAAGGGCCAAGGGCTGGATATAGCGTGTAACAAGCTGGCTGGTGTATGAGGTTGGCGTGCTTTTGACATCTGTGGTACTTTCATGCATAGGCTTCAGAGCCTGCAAAAAGTGAAGGCCAACGGTACCCTTGCCTCATTATTTAATGGGTTAGGTTCCTTCCACTCAAGTGGTTCTCGCAGCTTCCTCCATGTATTTCTTCTAATAATGCATCTGCCTCCTCCTTTGACAGACATTTCGGGTAGGGTCCTGAGAAAGACTTCTTGAGTAGCTCCCCATCAATCAAATAATATATGGTCGATTTCATTCGTAAGCGTCTTGCCTTTTTTTTTTAGAGGGGATGGTCCTATCCCTAAAATAGTCGATTATATCTTTCATCCACCCCTTTTGTTCTGTTAGGACACAAATTTTTGGACATTGGTTCCTCTTACCCATTATCCCTTGTATGTGGATGATGCATCGATCACGAGAAAGTCTATTAGTGAGGTTCTTTCGACAGCTGCCATAGGCAGAGATATGACTCTTACAGGTTGCATTTTGCTCTCATTAAAACTCACTTAGGGGGCTCTGCTTGAACGAATCAGGCTTTTGTTTAGCCTCATCCTTTTGTAGGTGCTTAGAAAGATTATGTCAGTGCTACTTCCCCCATCTACCAATAATCTAGCCATGTCACAGTCTGCAATGGTCAACGTCACCACTAAAGGGTCTTCATGGGGAAGTTATAGCCCTTCTAAGTCTGCCTTCGTAAATTCTAGTCGTGGTCAGCCTTCCGTCACTAACATAATTGATCTCTGTTCCCCCCTAACTCTCCGGTCGTCACTGTCGGGCTTACCATGAATGGCATGAAGGTCTTTTTCCCCACTCACCACCGTTATGTATCTAGCCCTTGGTGCTTCAGACAACATCCCAGTGGTAACCACTGGCTTTTGTGGAGGGAAGGTGGCTAGATGGTTTTATCTTGTTTTCATCTTTTTTAGCGCTTGAATCTCATATCCCATCAGCAATCCCTTCTGTATCATGATTTCAATCTAAGCCCTTAAATTTTTGCATTCCTCAATTAGATGCCCATGAGTAGCATGAAACGCACAATAGGTGCTCTTATTTATTTGGGCTTCCTTCGAAAAAAGGCCTTATTGTTCGGAATATTCACTATCTTTGTTCTCCCTCTATATGTTCGCCAGAGTCATGTTGAGAGGGATAGGGGGACATGATAGCCCTTGCTGTGGGGTACCTACCCTCTGTCTCTTCGGTCTATCACCTTCTGCTCTAAGCGTCCCCCTCTTCTAAGTTGTTTGTGGGTTCTCACCTCCAGTCTCCTTCCTGATTGCTGTAAGGATAGTCCCATACTTTTGAAAGGCCTTGTTTTTGCTCCAAGTAGACCCACCTTTCAGCTTTCTTTGTGATTTCTTCCATCGTCCTAAGCCCCTTTCAAACTAAGTATTCATTAAACCTATTTTCAGTTCTGATCGTGCACTTGAAAGCACCGACAGCGACTTCAGAGTCATATCTTTCTACCTAACTGAGTTCATTATTAAAACTTGCTATGAACTTCCCCAATTTCTCCCCCTCGGCTTGCTTCAAGGAATAGAGGTTGGTGATGCTCTTCGGTTGGCTTCTGTTTCGGAGATACTAGAAGAAGAAAGCCCTCGCTAGCTCATTGAAGTTGTTAGTCGTCCCTGATTACAATGACCTGAGTCATCTCAATGCTGTCCCACTCAAAGTGGCTAGGAAAACTTTGCAGAGCAATGCAACCTCAAGGTTTTCAAAGGACATGTTCTAGTAGTAGTGGAAAAGGTGCTCCTCTGGGTCCCCTTCCCCTCAATTAGTTTCAGAGTAGGCATGGTGAATTTTTTTGGTTTCAAGGTATTGTTTATGTGGTCAGTGAATGGGGTTTGGCTTATTTTTTGGGCGGTGAGGGTAAGTGGATTTAGGAGGTTTGTTGTAACTATATTTTTCATCCTACTCTCCACCATATGGTTCAGCTCCTCGATAACCAAATCAAACATATCAGGGTCTATATCACGGGCGTTTTCCTTACTCGCATTGAGATTTCGTTTATGGTATCCACCTCATCTTTCTGTTTCTTGACTGGTTGTAGGAGGGGTCTTTTTGTAACCAGCTGCACTTTCAGCCTCACCCTCCTTATATGCTCCTCCCTCATCACGCTTCTTCTCCCCCATCATTCTACAGAGTTCTTTGTTTTCTCTATTGGCTTGTTCAAGTTGCTTATGTAGGTTTGCCATGATTGCGTTGACCTCTCCTGGATTTCCCTCTGGTCGAGATGTCCCCTCACCCAAAAGTAGGTTGCAAGCTGAATTTTCTTCCATTTTGGAGATGTTCTATGTCGAGAGCATCATGTCGATCGCAAAGTTGGATAAGAAGGACAACCTCCTGCTTAACAACGTTTTGAGCCTCCCCCAAAAAACTTCGGCTCCCAAATAGTATAAAGATCCCTATAGATGGTACCAGTTGAAGGAATCGATTTTTGCTACACCTGAATTGAGCTAGCTTAGCTACCCTTGTACTCCTCTGCGAACTACAACAACACAATAGCCTTCTCTTTTGCTTGTCCACCTCTCCAAAGACTCATAAGTAGCTTTTAGGGCGGTACCTACAAAAGGCACTTCGATGCCCAGGTCAGGATTCCGGCCAACAGAATTTGTACACTATATCAGTAAGCAAAAGCATAAAGGTTTAAAGAGAGAGAAGGAATTCAAAAATTAGTAGAGTTGTTTTTTCCTCTGTGTGGAGCTCGATGGAAGCTTGTACTCAGGCCCCATCTTGAGCTCCACACTCTTACCATCACTCCTCTTTTATTGCTACCTCCAACTTCCTTTTCTAGAATGGCTTCTTTGGAAAGCTCAAAGCTCAAGGTCACATCCTCCCCTGTTGCTCTCAGCCTATATTCTACCTATAGTCCACTGTACAAAGTCGATTACACCCATAATCGAATCCCTTCCAGCTTATATCTGCCAATCTATTCCTTGTACTACTCCCATGGCTTTAGATCCACTTTCTTGTTGTCTCTATATCACCCATGTCTAACTCCATCACTCCTGTCTCCCTCCTTTTATTTCTCTCTCATCATGGTAGAGTTGGATGATAGGGTAGGCCTGAGGTCTCAATTGGGCTTTTAACATCAAGTCACAATAATTGGCTGGCTTTTACACTAAAATGATCATGGGCTTGGTTGAAGTTTTTGGGCTGGGCTTGGAGGCCCGGTTTTACCCCTTCATAATAAAACCAATATAAAGGTACTTCTTGTTAGAAAACTTTACATTGATTCACATTACAATTCTCAAATATTCGATTTCAGTAAAAAGTTTGAAGAAAGATCTTTGAGCAATAGAAAACTTTAGTCCACTAAGTTTTTTAGTCATATGGTTACTTTCTTTTTAATGGTCGTCACCATGCCTTGCGTGCTACAAAAACTTTAGCCTATACAAGAGGAACAATTCCCATTTATCGACTCAATAATGAACAATGGCTCCAACAATGATTCCATAAACAAGATCCTTGTTTGAGGATTCACTTGGCAGAGAAGGACTGTTAGCTCTTGGTAGAGTAGTACATGAATGTCGAATAATACAACCATAAAAACTTGGATTTCCTTCAAAGTTGGAGATAGGAAAGTTATGAAACTAGCCTTCTGAAGGTATTAATCCTTGAATATTATTGTCTGTAATGCTGAATGAAGACAACAAATTGAGGCCATTGAGTGAGGAAGGGATTTCACCATATAGATGGTTTGCTGATAAATCCAATCTCTCCAAGTTGGTAAGTTATGATACTTGATTTGGAATGTTTCCAGAGAATTTGTTGTGGCTGAGATCAAGCATATGAAGCAACTCTAATTGACCAATTGCGACTGGGATACCACCACTGAGGCTGTTGTTTCTCAGTAATATATATTACTGGTGGTCGGTTGAAGAATTTGTAGTATTAACGATTAGGAACATTGATATTACGAGGGAGAAAGAGTGGCAACTCTCAATTGCTCTTATCAATTTGATTCCTAGCCTGTTTTAATGTTAACATTGGCAATCCTACAAGTTCCTTAGGAAATTCTCCTAAAATAAGGTTATGAGACAAGTCTATGTAGAATAGGTTTCGCATATTCCCTAACCACCCTGGAATTGAACCTGTGATTTGATTTAATGATAAGTCCAGCAAATGTAACTTCCTAAGACTACCTATCCAGGCAGGGACTTGACCTTTGAATTGGCATTCACCTAAACCGAGAAGCTAAAGATTTTGAAATGCATCTGAGGATGTTAAGAAGTTACCATCTAGTACTGCTTCACCAATAAAAGTGTCACAAAGGATGAGAATCCTAAGGTTCTTGCTACCTATTAAAATCTTCAATGTACCAATAACAATGGTTAACCTGTTGTCAACAAGTGATAGATAAGATAATGATTCCAATACAACTATATCAGGTAAAATCTGACCTCTAAGCGGTTAGCAGATAGCCTTAATGCAATTAGTGAATTGCATGAGTTCGAAGTCAATGGCAAGTTTCTTGTAAAATTTTTGTTACCAAGATCAAGCATACGAAGCATCGAGAAATTAAACCTGGAAAGATCCCCTCCAAAGTTGTTTGCCCGTAAATTCAATTTAATGAGATTGATACAATCTTTCATAGATGATGGCAGGGAACCAAATAGGTTGTTAAAGGGGAGGAGCAAATATTTCATGTTGGTGAGCTTCCCGATATCTTCAAGAATCATGCCAGTCAAGAGGTTAGAGGAGAGTTCAAGAAAAGTGAGGCTTGTGAGTTGGATGATGTTGTTGCTGATAGGTCCTGAGAGGTAATTAACCGATGAAGAGATCTCTTTAAGAGATGTAACTGAGTAAATGTCTTCAGGAAATGACCCTAAGATATTCTTAAAAACTACCCAAAAAGTCTACAATTTTGAGCAATTTCCTAGTGCAGGAGGAACCTGACCAGTAAAGTCATTATAGGAGAAATCGAGGAACCTGATAGAGCAGAAAGAGCCAGTCCAGGCAGAGGAAGGAATAAGGCCTATAAAGATATTGTTGTTGACATTAAAACTCTCCAAATTTCTAGCTAGCTAAATGAATAATGATAGGATCATCTCGTGGAAGTTATTGTTGGATAGATCTACTAACTTGACGTATTTGGAAGAAAAGATGATGGAAATTTACCCTGAAGGGAATTATAACTGAAATCAATAGTTTCCAATAGAATTAAGTACTGAAAGGAACTAGCAGGGAGAGTACCAGAGAGGTGATTGTGTGACAAACTGAGGTGAGAGAGATGTGTCAGGTTACTAATAGAAGGGGAGATAGTCCCTCAAAGACCTTTCCGGGGTAGCCATAGATGTGTAACACGATCATTGGCATCACGTTCAATCCTTTCCTACAGGCAACAGTGAGATGAAGATGACCAATTCAATGAAGCAGAATGTAAACCAGGGTTGATAGACAAGAGAGCTTCTCCATCTACTTGGTTGCAGGCTTGGCAAAGAGAGGCAAACCAGGATAGAAGTAATGCTAATACAAAGTGCAAAACAAAGTTAACCAGGTGCAACATTAGTACTTTGCCCTGTAGTAGACATTGCAGATTGTATCAGAAAGTATGTGCAGGATCTCCCTAAACTAAACTAACACTGGATTTTCTGTACAAATTAACAATTTGTGATTCTAGAATTCTTCTAAGAAGGTAAGTGAACTTGATGATTTCTAACTTTGACCCTTCATAATTGCTATGTAATTTTTTTGATATTATGTTTACCAAGTTTATTTGCTTGTTGGGGAAGCAAATAATAGATTTTAGTTTTAGTTTGACATCAAAATGATTTGGTTTAAACTCGATGCAATTTAAAAGAAATTAAAGTTGAAGATTTTGAAACCTTGATACTTAATGATTTCTTTTATATAAGAGTTTGAACGTAGATCCCATATAAGTAGTTGAGAGTTTTATGTTTATAATGAGGGCTAATTCTTGATCATCTTCCTTCAAAACTCACTATTATTTATAAAGTAGGAATTTTAGATTCTTCACTAGCAAACACAAACATCAAAATGCCTATTCAATATCTAATATAATGTAAGAATTAAGAATTGATCAACGTTATGTTGAAGTTTTCATATCTCAGCTTATCAAAATTTGAGACCTTTCTATGGCAACAAAGAAATCCTGGCCATGCTTTCGTAGATAGGGTTGGGATAAAAATATCATATTATTTTTACAATAGGATATATTAATTAAACATGTTAAATATATTTTATATATAAGATACTAAATACTAAACTTAAGCTTACACGGCTACACCTAAAAGCTACTCTTAAAAAGATAGTAGAAAAGCAGTAAACTTAATATGATACCGAAGTCACACTGATCCAATGATCATATTTTTGAATCTTCTCATTATGTTAATATATAAAAAAATGTATACATTAAAGTTGAGGCAGATGAGACTAGTCTCGTTCAATTGCAAATACATGTGAAGGGGGTACAAGATGTTTAAATGTTATAATTAAACTCATGCCTAAATTTTTTAAGAAAATTAGTAAAATTAAATGATATATTTATTTACTTATATTCAATCATATGATCACAATTAATAATTTTTATAATAAACATAAATATGATAGGATCTAATTTCTCAACATATGGTTAGCATGATATAAGTCTAATTAATTCTAATTAATGAGTAACGTTACAACAATGATTAACAAGTAATGGAATAGTAACAATATTTGATGTTCAATATGTTATCTACCATTACTAATATCCCATTACCTCTAGGTTTAATTTACCTTTCAACAGTGTTGAAGCCAAGATTATGATTAGGGGTCAAGGACAAAATAAATATTCTATTTAATGTATAACAAGATTAAACTCAAAAGACTTAAACAATTTTTAATTTTAAAAGTAAATTTTAATAAAAGTTTTAAAGGTTAGAAAACAAATAAATATATAACGAACAATCAGGTAGATTTTTGTACTTAAGAGTAAAAAAAAAAAAAGAAAAGAAAATAGAAGTATAAATTTGTTAGTTTTTACGCTTTGCGAAAACAAGAGAACCAAAAACCTGGATAAAACTCATATTTAATCAACTTCTATTTAATTCCTACCTTTTAAGTTTTGTATTATACAAAATTTTTTTCATAAGAAAATATGATATAATGAGTCCAAAATAGTAATTATAAAAAAGTGTACCAAAAATGTGTAGTGTGGAATTCGTATAAATTCTAAAACTTGCCATAATGAAGAGTGATGCTAGAAAAGTTTCACGGGCCTAAGCCTACGTGTAGGTGCTCCTATGTCTTTAAATAGAATGATGTTACTTTGAGGCCCATTAATCAAAGCAGTCACCCCACTTTTACCAATTCTAGTGCCACTCGTAGCCAACTTTGTTTTGAAAAATATAGATGAAACGAATATGTAATAAATTAAATTAGAGTTCAAATAAGTCTAAGTTTATAGATCTAATTATAACATGTAATTCTACTTTGGGAAAGTTAAATTTTAGAGTGTTAGTTTTTGCAGTGTATGGTTAGTTATCACAAACGTAACTAAAACAGTTAAGAATAACAGAATAGAGAATTTTACTTAGTTCGGCTATCAACCAGCCTACATCCACGGGCAATAAGAGTTGTAATCCACTATACTATATGTGTTTACACTCGACTTAGGGCTCTTTACAGTAGTAGCAACCTACTCACTCACTAACCTAATCTATGTAAACTTGATCACCCTTAATTACAACCAAAGTTCTTTGCACACTCTTCTGATATTGCTCTTCACAAACTCATCGGACTTAACTACAATGGCTTAGTTCGACATAACCACGGTAATTGTTATAGAATCATGTAACCACTCAACTCTCTTAAGTTTACACAACTCAATAACTCTTATAAATAAGATCTATGCATATACCCAACAGACATGACTCATGCACAGTCTAAAGAAACAAAATTATAAAGATTTTACAATGAAGATAGTGAAAAACAAAGACATTCAAGTGTTCTCAATGTTATCTACACAAAACACCACTCTATTGCCCCCTTTTAAGCCTTGAGTGCTTCCCTTTATATAGCCTGCGTGAACAGCTATATTATTCATGTAATCAACAATCCTACTCATTATCAAAGTCCTGTAAAACTCAAATATGATTATTAGATAAATACCAAACAATATAGGAAGTAAAAAGACATTATCCTAATTAAACTGGAACACTAGAATCTAATAAGGTATGGTCAATATAAAACTTTCTATTTAACTAGAATACCAAATCAAGTTATCCTATTCTAGTTAAAAATTCTCCCAATATAAAATATCCAAATTAATGTTTAATCACAAGATGAAAAAAATAAATTATGCATTACACATGCATGCCATGTTCACATTGACACTAACAATTTCTCCCTTGGCATCTTATGATGAAAACATTCACATATTTCTGTGAACAAAATCTTGCATGGTCAAGTGTAAGACAACTGAAAACAGAATATAAGCACGAGTAAAAAATTCATAAAAACATGAATATCCAGCATGAATATCCAGCTTTCAGTTATAACATATACAATTGAAATAACAAAACCAAAATGTCTAGTATCTGCAAAGAAACAAATATCAAACATAGAACATCATCAACTTGCGATTTGCAAACTGGTCTGTAACAAGCACAAATCAAAATATAAAAGCAACATAAAATCATTCATCATGTAAAATCAATCTTTCAAAGGTCAGAAAATGAAACACCAACATGAACTATCACTCCCCCTTAATCAAAAATTAAACCTGCAAAACATCATAATCATAAACTGCACAACATAGCAGTTAGACTACAAATCATCAAATCATATTCCTACAAGTTTATCAAACTAAGCATAGAAACATAACATCCATAAACTCTACTCCCTCTTAGTTTAAGAACAAGTGCCAAAAAACAAAGTTCCAAAGCACATAAAAGATAAGGAAAATGTAATGAAATCTAGTACAGTTAAGTTAAATTCAGTTAAGTCTGGCAGACTTGCACACAGGCAACTTTCAGGGCCGCAATGTAGTCTTTCTAGTAGTAGTCTTGTATCAAGTAAATGCTAGTTTGGGTGAAGTATCAGCAAGAGTTGATGTGGTAGCTAGCTGAGCACTAGTTTTAGTGAAAGTAGCAACATCAGGAACTATCTCATGGATTTTTCTAGCTTGTCTCTCTACTGTGGTTTCAGTCTTCTGGGAAATGTCCACCAAAGTTTCAGCAGCTTGTTGTATGACATGAGGTGGAGATGTAACAGGAGTTGATGCAGGTTTTGGTGGTTTGGGAGTTTTAGCGACTGACTTTGACAAAGATTCTTTAGCAACTGGTTTGGATTGCTTTTTACTCTTTTTCTTACCTTCCTCTTCCTTTTCTTCATTGATGTTTCACCAATTGCTCTACTCTCAAGCTTCTCTTCAAGACTTTGCAGCTTGTCCTTGATAGCTTGATTTTCCTGCACAAGATCAGTAAATAAGAAATGATTAGAGTAAGTTGTTCTGTGATAGATGCCATCTGATATGGTCTAGGATTTCTTCTCTGTCTGGGCTGTCTCTGAGGTATTTCCTTCCCCCATGAACATTTTAATCCTTTTCATGAAACTTTCTTGATGGCTAGTAGAACTTTTTCAGTAATCTCATTATCTTCCAATGCAATCTCATTTTACTTCAATAATGTATGAATCACACAAGGCAAAACCAAGAGTTTTCGATGAGATTGATAAGTTGCAGTCAGAACAATGTAGTTATACATCCATAATCCAAGATTAATTAGTCGATTTTAATAAGACGGTAAAGAAACTTGGCTCTATCCTCTCTAACTTTATTTTGGTGTGTGAATGAAAACCAATTGAATCGAGTGATTTTATGATATTATAAAATCAAATATTTTTTATCTATGCCATCATGTGGATCCCAATGAACCTTTCTACTCCTAGGTAGCTCATATGTGACCTCACTCATATTCAATTCATTGCCAGCAGTATGCTGAATGCTAATAGGAATTTCATAAAATTGGTTTATGACATTCGAAGAAAATCTGATCAACTTCCCTCTATAATAAACCTTATGATAGTAATAACTCCTAGGATCATCAATGCATGGCAAAATAGAAAGGACGGTTGGGTGAACACTATCCAAAGGCATCGACTTTGACAGGCCTCTCCATATGAATCTCTCTTCTCCTTTGTTTAGGCTGTCTCTATGGAATTTCCTCACCCTCAAGAGCATTTTTTTATTCTGGTCATGAATCCTTTCTTGACAACAAGAAATATTTCTTTAGTAATCTCACGATCCTCTAATTTAATCTCATTTTGCATCAACAGAACATGAATCGTGCAGGGTACAACAAGCAATTTCTTATAAGACTGATAAGTAACAATTTGAATAATGTAATTGTACATCCACAAGCCAAGATTATTTGGTTGATTTGTGCCAGCATCGTAAATAAATTTGGTTCTATCCTCTGTAACTTTGTTTTGGTGTTTGGATGGAAACCAATTATATTGAGTAATCTTATGTAGCACACAATATTTCATACTCAAATGCTTTTGATCAATACCATCATGTGGATCCTAATGCACATTATGACTCCTGGTCAACTCAAAAGTAACATCATTCATGTTCAACTCAATACCAACAATGTGTTGAATACTAATAGAAATTTCACAAAACTGGTTTATGACATTTTGTGAGATTTGAATCAATTTTCCTCTACAATAAATCTTATGGTAGTAATAGTTTCTAGGATCATCGATGGATGGTAATATATTGACATAAAATTCTTGGACAAGAGATTTTACAGGAGGGATCAGATTTGTTGCTGTTCTCATCCAATGTCCAAATTCAATCACCTCTCTAAGTTGGTAATCATCAAAGTCATCAACTTTGACAGGCCTTTCCACATAAATCTCTCTCTTGGAAGTGTTTCTCCTATACCTTGTATCATTCTCTCTTTTCAACAACTTCTGGTTGCTATGGGTTAACACGATCCTGGACTTCTTCAAATAATCATACAATTAGACCTGGAGAGTTTGAGGTGAATATGGTTTTTTCGTTGATGATTGGTCTAGCTCTGTCGGAGGCACTTGCTCTAGTCCAATTTATGGGTTTGCATGTTGTCCTTACTGTACCTGTTGCTCTTTCTGGCTTGATTCCTCTTCAGTTGAAGAGTCAAAGAGTGATGAAGAGCTAGTGGTTTTGGGTTCATTTGATAAAGATTGAATGATAGTTTTGCATTCGGCCATGGTGGTAAAGAAGAAGAAATTTTGACTGCTGTGTTTTTGGATTAATAGAGAGATAAAAACAAATATGCAAAGAGTGATTTATATAATCAAGAGTTCTAATAACTAAGTGTTATACAACCAGCAAGTAATCCCAATCTAATCCAAATTCTAAGAGTTCAAATTTGAATAAAATTGTTTTCCAAATGAATTTTCTTTGTCAAAACAATAGTTTTCACACAAGAAATGAGATAGCCCTCTTCCATTAGAGTGGGTGACCTCAACATATTTTTAAGATACATTGAAGTTACTCTCTAAAGATATCTTTCACGCATTATAACTGGTAGCCCTTTCTGTTTTTGACATTAAATTACCGATAAATTTAAACAATCAAAGCAACTCAGCCATGCTGAAGTTGAAAATTTTGATTAATAATGCTGCATATAGAAATAACATAACTAAACATAGTTTTTATGGAGATAACTGAAAATGCCAATGGCTTGTCTTAGTTTTTTCAAATCTCAATGCCTCGAGTGCTTTAGTAAGCAAGTCAACGAGTTAACTCTCGGTAGAGATATGTTCAATGTGGATTATATTGGATTCAACAAACTCTCTATTAAAATGATGTCTTATATCAATATGCTTAGTTCTAAAGTGTTGGACTGGATTTTTTGAGATATTAATTGTACCAGTGTTATCACACAACAAAGTTATGAAGTCTTGATTAATACCATAGTCACTCAGCATTTGTCTCATCCAAAGTAACTGAGTATAACAACTCCCAGCAGTTATGTATTCAGCCTCTGCTGTTGATAATGAAATGTTATTTTGTTTCTTACTATGTTAAAAGACCAAGTTATTGCCTAAGTAAAAGCAACATCTCAAAGTGCTTCTATCATCAATGTTCCTTGCCCAATCTGCATCATTGTAACCTACAAGACATGTATTTGTGTCCTTAGTAAACCATATTTCAAATTTAGATATCCTATGAACATATCTAATAATTCTTTTCACTGCTGATAAATGTAGTTATTTCAGACATGACTGAAAACAAGCACATAAGCCAACATTGAAACTGATGTTAGGTCTGCTTGCAGTCAGATATATGAGGCTTCCAATCATGCTTCTATAAAGGCTTTAATCAACATCATTACCTATATTTTCTTTTATTAGTTTAACATTATTACTCATAAGAGTCCTCAAGGCCTTGACTTTGTCAAATTTGAATTTCTCTAAGTTTTTAGCATACTTTGACTGTGAAATAAAAAATCCGCTTTCAAGTTGCTTCACTTATAAACCTAGAAAGAAATTCAACTCTCCTACCGTGCTTATCTCGAATTCACTTTGTATTAGTTTAACAAACTCATTAGCTTTGACTTTATTAGTGGAACCGAAGACAATATCATCAACATACACTTAAGCAACAATGAAATAACTTGAAACATGTTTTATGAATAAAGTTTTATCATTGCTTCTTCTAGTGTAGCCTCTTTGAATTAAGAAGCAAGTCAATCTCTCATACCAAGCTTTGGGAGCCTGTTTCAAACCATATAATGCTTTGTAAAGCTTATATATAAAATTTGGATGTCTAGGATCAACAAATCCTTTGGGCTATTCAACATAAGCCTCTTCATTAAGATAGCCATTGAAGAAAACTGTCTTAACATCCATTTGGAACAACTTAAAGTTTAACAAGTATGCAATAGCAAGCAACAACCTAATAGATACAAGTCTAGCAACAGGTTCAAAGGTTTCCTCAAAATCAATGCCTTCAATTTGAGTATAACCTTGTGCAGAGCTTTGTCTCTAATAACTTGTTCATTTTCATCAGTTTTGTTTTTAAAAATTCATTTAGTTCCTATAACATTCGCATCTTTTCACTACAAGAAAAATATGACTGTTTTCGTGTGTCAAGTATGTCACCATCAACTATGACATTATTTGACTTATTCGACTATTGGTCAGGCGATCAAATAAGTGTATGTCACCATCAAATATGACATTGTTTGACTTATTTGACTATTGGTCAAACAGTCAAATAAGTACACTAACATACTTGACTCACCATTTCTAGTCAAATATATATGCCAAGAAAATGCAGACCTCAAGCATATTTAACTCTTTTTTTAATAATAATTTACTATTAAATGTCAAATAAGTATGGACCTAACGGTCAAAATATTATATTTGATTCTTTTTTGATGGCAAGTGTGATTGATTAGAAAAATAAAAAAATAATATATATGATGCGTGACAGTATTATATATATTATTATATTTTCTTTTTTATTTAAAATAGGAATTTTTATATATTTTCTAGTTTTGATAATATAGGAATTTAATTAAATAAATTAATAACTTGTAATAAGACATAGAGCCAAAAAAATACGAATTTCAGTTATAAAATCTATTATAAGAATCTATTTCTTATAATGACCATTAGGCTAATAAAAGTCCAACATTCACATTCAGGTTGGCTACTAACAAGTAAACAATATTTATATTGATAAGTCCAACATTCCAAACAAAAAGAAGAAAAAAAAACATTTCATTATGGCATCTCATTATAGCTAATGTTTGGGCATGAATAAGAAAAAAAATTAGTCAACAAAATGAATAAGAAAATACAAACTAACAATTTACTATAAATAAAATAGCATAGGCAACATTGCATGAACTTGATTTCATTAGCAACATGGATTTCCATAAACTTAAATGAATTGTTGAAATCACAAATGACTTCAAGTATCCAAATTAGCAATGCACCAAAAACATGTGAATCTAATACTGAGCAATATCATTTCACACAAGCATATTAATTTATGCCAATGAGATGACATCTAATGAATGCTTAATGCAAGATATCAGAAAGCTTCTAGTCAAGCTAAGAGTTGGGTAAAAATTCTTCAAAAAGAGCTTATAAAGTAGGACTTATGGAAATAAAGCTTATAAAAAAAAATTGATGGTTGTTTGGAATGTCAATTAAAAAAGCTCTTATAAATTAGTAGCCCATTTGGTTAGGTAACTTTGAAAGTGCTTTCTAGAAATAAATTACCAAGAAACTCTTATTATGAAGGAAGTGCCAGGCAGAAGATTTAAAATGATATGAAGGTTTCAAAGCTTAAAAATGAAAAATAATAACAAAGGATAAAAAAGGAATTAATCGGAGAAGCCAAAATTAAAGCTATATAAAACAGTATTTTAATCACCAAAATGTCCTTTTAAGTTGAAATCAAACTATAAAATGCATATTCTACGACATTTAGATTTCAACATCAATTGATCCACTTTGAGAATCACATACATTCCATAACAATTGAAAGGCTAACAAATATACCTAGATATGCATACAAGTAATAAAAAAGACAACCAAATACTCTTATCAACAACACTGCGCCAAAAATATTGGTTACAGATGAAATATCCTATAGCTTGTTATTTACATTCATGATGCGTTCGAAACTAGCAAGTATAATAGTCGCACAAGTAATAAAGTGATAAGTAGATATCGTTCCCACGAGGATTGATTCTAATTGAATTTGTTATTCAAAAGCAACAACAGAATAAATGGGGGTGTTTTGTTGATGGATTAATTAAATGAAATATTAATGTAAATGCACAGTAACACAACACAAAGTAAAATGGAGTGAAAAATCAATGAGAGACACTTGGTTAAGAGTTCTTTCTCTACCACAAGATATGAATTTCTGAATTAACATAGAATTGTCATCCAATTACAGCATTGAAGTTATCAACCGTAGATAACAGCAAGCTTTATTACCCCAATCTTTCCTTACTTTGTTGTTAAATAAAACAAGCTCTTTGTTTAATCTCTATCCATTAAACAACCTAGAATAAGCTCTCTGAGTTTAATTCAATGGAAGCTTTACGCTGAGAAAGATAGGTTGATCTAAGCAATAATCACACAAGTTCGGATTATTTAACCTAGGTTGTATTTTCCAATTGCAATCTCTGATCACAAGTTTGCTACTAATGATTGGAAATTCATGACAATTACGGATCAAGATTTCTAATCTAGCAATAGACAACAACAGATTATATTCAGTTGGCCACCCCAAATACAATCAGTAAGCAATCATAAGCATTAGAGATGGGAAAATACAAGCAACTTCAATTAGAGAATTAGATAACAACTTCTTACACAATCAACTCACAAATACCATACCAAGGGCTTTGAAATCACCCTCAACCAATTCAGATTCAATTACACATGTTCAAAAACGTGATAAATACAATACAACATACAAATTTTCCAGAAAATGAAAGGGAAGGGAAAAACTTAGCAGTTCTGATGTAAATCTCTTTGAATTATAGTTCTTCCTCTTTCCAAGCTTTCTTTCTCCTTCAAGAACTCCAAAAGATGAGAGAATTCCAGAGCTGCAGCCTCTAACACGTTCTCCCCCTCTTCAAGTTATCAAAATAAAACCCTAAAATGTGTTTATATACTCTGCTACAGTAACTTGCTACAGTGCCCCGTATTTAATAATATGCTACAGTGATATGTGTAATTACAAATATACACTTCTCATACCATTTTTATCACAACTTTCGGTACACTATATAAACTCGTGAACCGTAAATTTCTCCAAAAAATAGACTTCGAGAACTTTCCAATGGTATATAGCATGTTATCCGGTTAATTGTATATTGATACAATCAACTCCGAGAAATTGGTTGATTAGCAGAGGTGAAAATGAAGGGTTTTTCTTCATTTTTGTGCAAGTTGCTCCAAAACTCCTACAAACATCAAAACCACACAAAAACATAAAAATACCAAGGAATATAGCAAAGAAACATGGACGAATTGATATGAAAATGATATATAATTAGACACTTATCAAATTCCCCCACACTTAGACTTTGCTAGTCCTCGAGCAACTACGACAATATGAAATAAAACTAAACCGAAACAGAATCAACAAAAAATTAAAACACACAAATGCTTCATCTTGCAAATAGGCCTCAAAGATTGTACTTAATTATAACCCAAGGAAAACTTCAAAATAATGCACTTGATCAAGAATTTTATCTCAAAGATTAGTTTCGCTTCACTTCAATTCCTCAAGTGTGTGTGTGTAGAGCCATTCTCACCTAATCACTTATAACCCGGATGAGTTTATGCATAAAAATGAATCATATTTAATATTGAAGCTGTGTGTATAAATGAACTCCATAGGCCTGCTTTTCAAGTCACTCTCCACTAATGTAGACATGCACAACACCAAGGATCAAGAAGGACTTTATTAAGCTTGTAACGTTTGGCTTGGGTGAAGGTATGATAAAGGATAATAATTTGGCTCAAATCAACCAAAAACACATAAATCATTCAAGACTATGTAGAGCTCAACCCTATAACACAACTTCATTTCAATTCACCAGGTTACTCCCCCAAACTTATTTAGAACACTCAATCTTTTTTTTTTTTTTGGTAGAAAACAAAAGAAAACTACACCCCCACACTTTGTTGTTTCATTCTTTTTAAGAATACTTAAGGGTATAAATCTCTTATTCTTCTTCTTTTGTTCTCTTTTTTTTCTTTTTATTTTCTTTTTTTTATTACACTTCCCCTCCCCCATACTTAAACAACACATTGTCCTCAATGTGTAAGTACGTGGATGATAAGTACAGATTGGCTTTTTTTTGTCTTTTTTTCTTTTTTTTTTACAAACACAATAGAATTCACTTGCATTGCTCATGACACATCCCAACCTCCTCTAACTTTCCAAAATCAGAACATAGCTCAAAATTTAATTGTGAATGATCTACATGCTCATAGGTAAGGGATAAACTATTTGGAATAAATTCATTTGAGGTTAAGAAATCTTTTAGTGAGTTAACAAAGAAAAAGGCTTACAGAGGCTCAAAAGGGTAACTAGGGATCAATTTCAGTCAAGGTTGGCTATTAAGGCTCAAACGGTTCAAAGATGTCCTAAATCATTTCCCCAATGTTGCACAGTCTAGGATTTCGCCTCGAGTGACCATCAAACAAGTTCTAGAATTCATTGAAATCTGAAGAAACATTTAAATTACATAAACTTCTCTAAGTGAACAAATAACTCAGTGATAATAGCTCAGTGCTCAATGTTGCGCAAGGAATCAAAAGCAAAGCGAAAACCATAAACATTTCAAGCACACAGATCCATGCATCATTTATTATTTTCCAAGAGTTATTCTTAATTCAATCATTATCTTATCATCGACCCACAAAATGCAAGAAAAGAGGTACGTGGCATTGTTACAACTGAGTCAAGATTGTATATTTCAACAATCCTTAGGACCAGTAGCCCGCAGACTTAAGGTTTCCAGCCTATATACCTTTATTATGAAGAACAAAACAAGAAACAAGACACTTCAAAACAACATAAAATAACCAAACTACAGATTTATTTAGAGAGAATGCGTTTCAAGAGTTAAGGAAACCCCATATTCTGCCATTCTCAGGTTTTTCCATAATGTTTTTTTTTTTCCGAATCGAAACTGATATAGACAAAAACACACAACAACTCTAAATTACACAAAACTAAACTTACTCATAAAATAACAAAGTCAAACAAGCCAGCAAACAAAAACAAGTCAGTTAGAATGGGTCTAAAAAGTTTAGAAGTTAGCCTCCTTATTCAGCCATTATGGATTGAAGAGATCCAGAATGCGTTTCAAGAGGAATTGAACTTTTTAAGCCACCACTCTAAAAGCCATGATTAGAAAATATTACCTGGGGCGAAAGAAATAACCTGAAAAAACTCAAAAGAAATGGCATGAAAAATCTCAAATAAACACACTAAAAAGAAAGTAAACAAAAAAGAAGCAAACCAATAGATAGAGATTACAGATGGAGCGTTAAATCCAGTCTACGCCTTTTATTGCCTTCTCCAAACCAATCTATCCGAGCTATTGTTGGATCAGGCGAATAGACGAATGCTTGTAATTTGTCAATTATCTCCCCTGCAGTTGAAGCTGTAACCAGGATTTGCCTCACCGACTGTGAGATGAAGTTTTTTTCTACTGCTTGATCAAGAAAAGACAACAAACCATCAAAAAAATTATTGACATTTAACAAACCAATGGGTTTCCGATGGATGTTTAGCTGTGCCCAAGAGGTGATTTGAAATATCTCCTCTAATGTACCATAACCACCGGGCAAAGCTATAAATGCATCAGATTTGATGACCATATGAGCAATACGCTCATGCATGCTAGAGACCTGTAACTCTTCCCCCATTGTTTTGCCTACGATATCTCGCACAGCTAATGGTTTAGGGATAATGCCGAGAACTTTACTTCCTCCCAAGGATGCAGCTGTCGACACACACCCCATTAACCCAAGACTACCCCCTCCATAAATCAAATGAATACCCCTCGCAGCTAATGTCCTACCAAGATCAAGAGCTGCTGTTGTAAACTCTCCATCTTTACCAAATTACGATCCACAAAATACGCATATATTTTGGAATCGCCGAATTGGTGTTTTCTCCATTTCTACAAGTGCTCTAACCTTGTGTAAGACAATATGCACGTTAGGTAATATGCTTTTCAAGTGCAAGACAGGTTATAATAATGACATTTGAAAATATGGAGAATGGATATATACACACGTAAAACTCTCAAATTCGACATATGGGGACATAATTTCGGTGGGGGTTGCACGATGCAAATTTATCGCCCCAAGATTTGAGAAAATTAGATATGCTTTCGGTAAGGTTTGACAAAACCTACACACTTGTCTCCCACGTGAAGTATGAAAAATAGAGATAAACTTTCGGCGGAGGTTGACAAAACCTCCACACTTGTCTCCCACGTGAAGCATTAAAAATGGAGATACACTTTCGGCGGAGGTTGACAAAACCTCTACACTTGTCTCCCACGTGTACTTATGCCATAGAGTAGTCATATGGTTTGTCAAAAAGAAAACTTGAAATTAAAACAAACAAAATCAACAAACAACAACAACACAAAAACAACATTGATAATCAGATCAAACGAAACAAGAAAGAAAAAAATTCGACAACAACAACACACATTCTAATATACAAGTAGTTGTGATTGTGGCTCACATCTTCCTCTGGTTTTACGTCCAGTAACGGCTGAAACGCCTTCTATGAGTCGGGGATTTGCTTCCCATCCAGTTTTCTTATAAACTGGCAAACAGGGTCGTTTTTAGTCAGATTCCCTAGACTATAACACTGCAATTCATCACGAAATTGTGTCCATAGATTAAGCAATTCACGCTGAACAAGTCCACAAGAATGTGACTCGAGAGTTAACAAAACATTATCCAGCGACTCATTACTCAAACCATTCTTAATAAATGAAAGTTTATCTTCTCTATTCCTGGACACAAAACCTAATGAACGACAAGTCTGGTTACAATTCCATCTAGCACATTTATAACATACTTGTAACCTTTTCGCTCTTCGCCTCTTGGCGTAGTAGCTCTTTCCTAGACCAGGCATGTATTTTGCGAGATTAATGTCCGGCTCACCGGACAATCTCACCTTGGCTTCGATAAGCCATCGGATATCAGCAGGCACATTTAGGAGCATCAACGCCCAAAGTCTAGTCATCCGTACTTTATAAATTTTAAACACAGCATTTTGAGGAAGTGAAGGGAAATATTTACGAAGGTTCGATAGAAAGATATCGGCATCCATTGAAGAGGAGAAAAGGAAAGATATTACCAGTAATTCGTTTGAGTCTATTCTTCTCCAAGATATGCACGCTTCAAACCTTTAAGCAATGGCTTCAATTCTTGTTTTGGTGTTTCCTCAAGCTGTTTCACAAATGAGCACAAAGTACGAAATAATCAAATTAAACAAAAGAAACGAAAAGAAGAGAGCAGAAAAGAAACTAAAGACACATAAAAGAGATAACAACACGAAAGCAAACAAAAGTAAAAAAAAACAAGTAAAAAAAACAAATAAGACAGATGTCAAAGAGAGATAAAACCTAATCAATTTTGATGGCCCACAGGCGAAAACTTCTGAAGACATAAAAATTGATCATTACTACCTTATTTTTTTTTCTTTTTTATTATTTATTAGAAACATTGGGTTGCCTCCCAATAAGCGCTTGGTTTAACGTCCTCAGCCTGACGTTGGTTCTGTCATGGGAGGATCCAATCTCTGTTGTGCTTTACTAGTGGGCTTGGAGCCATCTTCCAACAAGAAATGATGCATGGCTGGGCCTTGGATGTGAGCAGTTGTCCACCCAATAGCTGTTTTGCAATCTCTAAGTACTCAGACGAGTTTCTCTTCTTGTATTGGTGCAAGGCCATTTCTATTGTAACTAGCAAAGAATCATTCTCACCCAAAAATCCAGGCTTCAAATGATCTGGAAGAGGCTTAAGCTCCAAGGTAGAGGCTTTCATCACAGAAGAAAGAATTTTCTCATTAGATAAAGGAAATTGAATGTATAAAACATCATACCTATTTGTGGTCATTGCTATGGTCTCATCTAAGCTTGCCACAGTTTCCTCCATTTCTTTGGACACTTGTATCAACCTTCTTGATTCCTTGGAATTTTCTGTCCCTATGTGCTCACTAAAAGCCACTTCTAATCCATCCTTGTGAGTTAACTCAAAATGTTGTTGTGGCAATGAATCAATAACATTAACTACAAAAACAGAATGCAAGTCACTAAGGTACCTCATTGCCTCAAAAATATTGAAACAAATCACCTCGCCATCAAACTCCGTGGTGAGAATGCCATCATGAACATCAATCTTGGTTCGGGCAGTTTTCACAAATAGTCTCCCTAAAAGAATTAGTGTTGGATTAGGAGATGTCTCATCCTCCATTATAAGAACATAGAAGTCTGCTGGGAAAACCAATTGATTCACCTGCACAAGCCCATGATATGCATTAGGATGATTAGCAAGTTGAATGGTAGTACCAGTTTTCGCAAAAGGTCCAAGATTTAAAGAAGTATAAATAGAATATGGCATGACATTAATAGATGCTCCTAAATCTAACATAGCTCTTTCAAACTTGATTTTACCAATGGTGCATGGAATGCTGAACGTACCTGGATCTTTGCATTTCGGAGGAATTTTTCTTTGTAGAACAGCTGAAACATTTTCCTCTACACTTACTTTCTCATTTCTTTTTAACTTTCTCTTGCTAGTGCATAACTCCTTGAGACATTTTATATAACAAGGTACTTGCTCGATAGAATCCAAAAGTGGTATATTTACCTCGATTTTGTGAGAAGTTTTCAAGATTTCTTGTTCTTGTTCCTTCTTATTCAATTTTGCCAATCTGCTAGGAAAAGGTAGAGGAGTAACATATGAAGGAATGGGAGTTATAGGATTTACCTGAGAAGTCAATGTTTTGTTCATGGTGGATGTGGTGTCATCTCCTTCATCAGTTTGTGATTTTCTTGGCAAGACATCTAATTGCTCTCCACTTCGCGAAGTTATTGCACTAGCAATCTCGCTTGGATTGATCACCATTTGAGAAGATAATTTTTCTGAGTCTTGGCCCTCGAATTTGCTCATGCTAGTAGCCAATTGTCCCATTTGATTTGCCAGGTTTTGGATACTTGCCCCAGTTTCCTGCTGGAATTGCATTGTGTTAGTGGCAAGTGCATTAACAATATCCTGGAGAGACATACCTGAGTTTTCTGAAGCTGGTTGTGGTGCTGGATGTGGCATTGGTGGTGGTTGCATTTGAAATGGTTGCTGCACTCTAGGTTAATTGAAACCTTGCAGCCAATTTGGTATGCCATTTGGGGCGATCGGTTGATGATTCCCGTAACTAAAATTGGGGTAATCTATCCATCCGGCATTGTAAGTATTAGAGAAGTGATCATACCATTGCTTTGATTGTCCTGAAAATCCACCCATGGCATTGGCTTGTTCTATATCTTCTTCTTGTAAAGTTGGATACATGTCCATTGGATGGTCCATGGCAGAACATACCCTACATGCATAAGATTTCTGCATATGTCCTACAGCCATGTTTTCCACAAGAGAGGTTAGCTCAGAAATTTGTTGTTCAATGTTCGGAGTGCTTACCTCATTTACTCTCCATGGTAGTTGTGGCTCAAATCCGATACTAAATTGTTGGAAGTTTACTGCCATGTCACCTAAACACAAACAATTAGAAAAGAAAAAAAAAAATATGAATCAACAATGAAAACAGAATAACAAATTGATTAGAAAATCAATCCCCGGCAATGGTGCCAAAAACTTGATGCGTTCGAAACTAGCAAGTATACTAGTCGCACAAGTAATAAAGTGATAAGTAGATATCGTTCCCACGAGGATTGATTCTAATTGAATTTGTTATTCAAAAGCAACAGAATAAATGGGGGGGTTTTGTTGATGGATTAATTAAATGAAATATTAATGTAAATGCACAATAACACAACACAAAGTAAAATGAAGTGAAAAATCAATGAGAGACACTTGGTTAAGGGTTCTTTCTCTGCCACAAGATATGAATTTGTGAATTAACATAGAATTTTTCTCTGCCATAAGATATGAATTTGTGAATTAACATAGAATTGTCATCCAATTACAGCATTGAAGTTATCAACCGTAGATAACAACAAGCTCTGTTACCCCAATCTTTCCTTACTTTGTTGTTAAATAAAACAAGCTCTTTATTTAATCTCTATCCATTAAACAACCTAGAACAAGCTCTCTAAGTTTAATTCAATGGAAGCATTACGATAAGAAAGATAGGTTGATCTAAGCAATAATCACACAAGTTCGGATTATTTAACCTAGGTTGTATTTCCAATTGCAATCTCTGATCACAATTTTGCTACTAATGATTGGAAATTCATGACAATTACGGATCAAGATTTCTAATCTAGCAATAGACAACAACAGATTATATTCAGTTGGCCATTCCAAATACAATCAGTAAGCAATCATAAGCATTAGATATGGGAAAATACAAGCAACTTCAATTAGAGAATTGGATAACAATTCCTTGCACAATCAATTCACAAAAACCATATCAAGGGCTTTGAAATCACCCTCAACCAATTCAGATTCAGTTACACATGTTCAAAAACGTGATAAATACAATACAACATACAAATTTTTCAGAAAATGAAAGGGAAGGGAAAAACTTAGCAATTCTGATGTAAATCTCTTTGAATTATAATTCTTCCTCTTTCCAAGCTTTCTTTCTCCTTCAAGAACTCCAAAAGATGAGAGAATTCCAGAGTTACAGCCTCTAACACGTTCTCCCCCTCTTCAAGTTATCAAAATAAAACCCTAAAATGTGTTTATATACTCTGCTACAGTAACTTGCTACAGTATCCCGTATTTAATAACATGTTACAGTGATATGTGGAATTACAAATATACACTTCTCATACTATTTTTATCACAACTTTCGGTACACTACATAAACTCGTGAACCGTAAATTTCTCCAAAAAATAGACTTCGAGAGCTTTCCAATGGTATATAGCATGTTATCCGGTTAATTGTATATTGATACAATCAATTCCGAGAAATTGGTTGATTAGTAGAGGTGAAAATGAAGGGTTTTACTCCAATTTTGTGCAAGTTCCTCCAAAACTCCTACAAACATAAAAAACAACACAAAAACATAAAAATAACAAAGAATATAGCAAAGAAACATAGACGGAATTGATATGAAAATGATATATAATTAGACACCTATCAATTCATTACTCAGGCTATCCTTCAGAATCTCTTACAGATATTTGATTACTAATATGCATGCAGTTTTTAGTATATAATTTAATAATGTAATATTGAAATTCATCTTATACAATTTTTAGCTTATCATTCTGTCATGAAGTGAATGACCAGAGATAATAATATTCCAGTGACTCACCTTTTGACTTCGAATGGAGCACTGATTTGCAATGCTGAAATTGAAAATGGACTGGTTTTCCTTCTCCGTGACAAAGTTGAAGTACCTCTTGAAGCATCCTACAATAAAAAATATTGAATCGAAAGTTATCCTTTGTAATTTTATTTATAGAAAGAGCTAGAAAAATTAATTTACATTCAATAGAGCTATCAAGGTCTCCGAATTCGGAGGTAACAGAGTCATGAAGGTCATCGCTAGCCCAGATGGGAAAGACAAGTAATCTTGTGAAAATGCCAACAGCAAAACCCATAACAATTGTTGAGAGCTGTTCTCGAGTTAATTCTTCGAAAAACCATAACAATTCTTTTGCACGGAAAAAGAAGAAAAAGAAAAAAACTCTAGCTTTATTGAACATAAGAAGAGTGGTTGTTAATGCCTTTGCTTTATATTTATACATGGTTTATACGTAGGATATACAGATAACTAACCACACATAAGTCAAAATGTATCGAGAAGGTATGTTTAAAAAAAATGAAAAAAAAAGGTTATTAGTATGCCATGGTCCTATAAGTCATACAACAATTATCTTATTAGGTTGTCAATTTTAGTGAACATGATACCATGTGATTAAGATTTATAATACTATGAATATATTTTAAAGGACTTTAGATATTGTGGGTATACAGTGTTTTGTAGTAAAAGCAAAAATTCCAGTGTATTTATATTTAAATTTGAAAATAAGGGTCGTTATGCCATTTTGATAATATTATATAATAGAGGTAGTTTAACATTATTAATAACTCGAAAAGTTTGAAGGGAAAACAAAATTAGAAAGCAAAAAACTAAAATTAGGAAAAGAAAACAACTTTGTTGTAAAACAGAGTAGAATAGCTTCACAATTCTGGAACAATATATACCTTGGCCAGGTCATTTCCTTCCGTATTTTGTACAGTTAGTGCTATAACAGAAAGCGCCCCAGGCCCACTCAAAAGATGTTAGCTGAATTGGTATTTGCCTAGAGTTGTGACGTTGCTTTGTTCAATGATATCAGTATGCCCAACAGAAAAATTTCTTTGAATGGTAACATCCAGAAAGTTACATTCTTTTGAATTATTTACTCTTTTTAGAACCCAAATTGGAACCAAAATTTTTGGCTAGCTTCGGTACGTTACCAAGGAAACCAGCAACAATTGGAATTGTAGGAGAAAAAAAGCCAACAACAACAGCAGCAGCAAAAGGTTTCGAGATGAACAGAACAATCACTTTCAGTAGTTCTTTCTACTTGAAGTTCATCTGGACAGCTAAAAAATACCAATGCAGACAAATTCAAATTACAGTTTTTAATTCTCGTTCATAAACAGCTGAGGTTTTTTTTTTTTTTTTGGGGGGGGGGCGCGCGCGCGGTGTAATAGTCAACATCTAACTGCTTATTCATATCAATCATAACGTTCAAGCAAACTAAAATAGCTTCACTCAAATGACATATTCTTCATATAATCAGCACAAATTTAGTAATATTTATCCATTCTTTATCTTCAAAATACATAGAGCAACATATTAAAAGTACATAAAAATAAATAAATAAAAAAAGAAAAGACGCATGGAAGCAAGCAATTGCTGTATTCATTTCCAAACTCAATCTTGAAGTTCTATCTTATCCTTGCACTTATCAGTCCATAGAAAAAAGTTAATAATCTCCCCCTATCTTCACAACCCGTGACTGCACTTCTTTTCTCTTTCCAAAAAATTCAGCAAGACATACATACAAATTTAAAGAGAAAAAAACTACTTCAACTCAAAGATATTGATTTACGATATAAGCCATCAATACGTTTTCTATAGCTTTGTTTTGCAAGCATTCTATCCACCACTGATAGTTTAACGTCTAGTGAAAAAAAAAAAAGAGATAGAGAGAAGAGATCTTTGAATCAAAATTAATATAAATAACAAATATGAAGCGAAGTACTAAAAGCTACCTTCATGGATATCATTGAATCCCCTGTTTCTTCATCATTTCTCTCTTTCTTGCCACTAAAAAACCGAAAGCAACTTAAATCAAAAGTATTCCCAATAAAATCTTATTTTTCTTTTTTGGAAAATTGTTTTTGAAATCTTAGTATCTATGAATCATTAAAAGTATTCACAAGATATTCATATTAATTGAATATTGAATTGGTTTCCAAAGAAATTGATGGTCTTTCATTAAACAGAAACCTTAAATTCCATCCCCCGTGTCTGAATGATGATGGGAGTGCGTTTTTATAAGAATGTACTAGTTCTTCTCACGGAGTTACATATAAGTCAAAATAATCAAATCGGGCATGATAAGTAAAAATTTATCAATCCTCTTCAAAATTACCACGAATAAGTTTAATCAAACTAGACCAAAACACATGCCTCGCTAATTCCCGTGGCTAAGCATTCACTAAGCCTTTAGATATTGGACTTGATAGCTAAAAAGAAAAGAGCATGAACTTAGACAAGCAATAAAAGAACCTGTTATCCTGATGTGAGGAAGAAAAACTACCTGGGTTGAGCTAGCTATTGATGCTTTCTTTGTTAGTCTATCAAGCAATTTCTCATTTTTTTCATGCAACCTCCACACAAGAAACAAATCAAATCCACCTATAACACAATTATAATGAAGGAAAAAGTTCAATTTAACTTTGCAGAGGAATTAAGAAGGTGATTCCAAAAAATGATTAAAGAATTCATTGGTTCCAGCGATAAGTCAACCCCTTTCAACTGCTGATCCAAGTCCAAGAAAGATTAACCAAAACATTTGTTAACACTTCCTTGTATCCAAGAAAAATATCCAAGCGTGTTTACTTCAATCCCCTTTCCATCTCTTCGGTATTCAGCAACAAATTCTTAACATAAATCAAAGAGCAATATAATAAACCATGAAGTATTAAAAGGATGCTAACAATATTATTATGACAGATACCAATGTTTCCAACACTCTAAATGATTATCTAGACAGCTTCAACTGCTAATAATCTTATATTAGTAGACATTAATAATCTTCAACTACTCATAGCAAGAGAGAGACAAAGAAAATCAATAAAAAGATGTCTCAAAAACATTTCTCACAGACTTTTTGACAGACACCAATTTCACAATTGCATTACAAAATACCAAAAATCTCTGGCAAATTCAAGAAGACGATGTCGTCTTGTGCATCTTCCCCTTTAGTTCCATGTTTTGTGTGTGTGTGTGTGTGTGTGTGTGTGTGTGTGTGTGTGTGTGTGTGTGTGTGTGTGAGAGAGAGAGAGAGAGAGAGAGAGACAGAGACAGAGACAGAGAGAGCGGACAAATTAAATAGAGAGTAAGCTAGCGAGAGAGGCAGTTAGACAAAATCACTGGCAGAGAGGTGCTAAGAAATTAGATATCTCCAATACCCCTTTTTAAATCTGTTTGAAACACAGTAATTATAGAGGTCTCTATAGTTGTGATTTGGATTATGGCCTCAAGTTTCAGATTCAACAGTGAGGCGAAATCTAGGGTTTCGAAATCTATGCAAAACAAAAAAGTAATTTGAACTCACAATATTTAGTCAAATCGAAATGACAATGAGAATTGCATTAAAGTGTTTGGTTTCTAAGAAAATCAGGAGAGAAAATTTAACAAAGGAGGAGATTGGCTGTACCTACACAAACAAAGAAGATTACTAGCAAGACTCAGCTCATTTCTATACCTGCAAAATAACATCAAAATCAAATAAATTATCAAAACTGGGTTAATCTTAACAAACTAAATATATATATATATATATATAAACTTTTGCAGAAATGGCAAATAGAGCCGGCAGAATGAACATGCAAGAAGAAATCACAACAGATTCGAGGTAGATTTGAGAAAAACCAAAACAAAACTTGAAAAAACTTCATAGATCCATCAAAGCTCTATCTTCTAAAATTTAAGAAAAAAATCATACATATATACGTTCTTCTTCGATAGTGACGTGAAGTGACGACCAGCGACAACTCTAGTATGTCAGAGGAGGAGGAAGAGGAAGGCTTTCGAGAGTTGACGATTGAGCAAAGAGAGGGGACAGGGCAACTAATTGGCGACCAATAAGATGAAAGAGCAGCTGAGCGGCAAGTGGTCAATGACTGAGTGCCAAACAAGATAGTGGTGAGTTCTAAGTGTAAGCCACGACGGAGAGATAGAAGATAGTGAAGAAACTGGCGATGTGAAGAGAGGGTTTCTAAGAGTTTTTCGAGTGACAAGAGTGAGAAGCGAGAGAGAGGGCTAGGGTGAAAAAAGAAGCATTTTGTGGGAACGAAGAGGGAAATTACGGGCGACGTTCGTTTTCGAATTACAACACGTGTTTTTATTTAAAAAATGATTTGAAAAATGGATTTATACGGCGGAATGTATGTTTAAAAATAAATTTTAAAAATATAAATTTAAAAATAATTTAAAAAAATATATGTTTAGAAATGAATTTTAGGTTGAAATTTTGAAAACGAAAATAAGATATATGTTTGAAAATGAACTATTAACATTAAATTTTGATAACAAAAACATAAAATACATTTGAAAATGAATTCAAAAAATAAATTCTTATAAATTATATAAATAAAATGATTATTAACAAATATCGCAATACATGCCCATCTCTTTGTTATATACTTTTTAATTTGTTGATAAACTTGAACCTGACCCAATGCTAAAACCCAACAACAGCTTACTCTTATAAAAAACATTATAACAATGGCTTCGTGTGCTAATCACATGTATACTAACATTTAACAATGTATGGGTAATTTGACTACTTCGTGTGCTAATCACATGTTTACATCTTTTGTCTTCTCCAACAATATTGTAATAATGAGCGTTATAATTAATGAAATAAAATAACTAAAAAAACCAATAAAAAAGAAATAATAATAAAATAGAAAGTAAAACAAAAAGCAAAAAAGTAACAAAGCCTCCACTGATCCACTTCCGTTGTTTGGCTTTGGCTCCAACAATTTTCCTTCTTCACCCATTTCTTCTCTCTTTCTTCACCAATTTCTCTCTCTCTTTCTCGCCAGACCCATGTACGCAAAATCCAAAAAAACAGCAGGCCAACTCTTCTACTTCCATGTCCAGCTTTGGCTCCAACTGATTTTCTTTCTTCAACCATTTCTTTCTCTCTCATCGAAACCCATGTTCACAAAAAAAGATGAAATCGGTGAGATCATAACTTTGAAGCAACTGGTTTTGTTTCTCCACCCATTTCTTCTCTCTTTTTTGCTGATCCTCACACTTCCGTTTAAATTTCTTTTGCTAATTTCTGCTCTGTCGTCCTTGATTCATCTCTCTCATCAATTATACTTTCACCAATTACTTTGCTGATAGCCTCTAATGTTAGGGTTCCAATCTTGATGGTGATGGTGAGAGGCAAGGTGATAAAGGGGCAACATGAAATCAAAACCGACATTCATATAGTTGCTATATGTTGGCTTGGGTTTTGGGTTTTTGTTGTATAACAATTTGGTAGCCTCATTTTTAGATGTTTTTGTTGCGTGCTTGTTTTGTGGATGGTGAGGTTTTGAAAGAGCTTTGCGATGATGTGGAATAGGAAAGAGATCAGCTTGAGAGCGGAAGAAAGAGATGTGGTCCGGATGAAAGCATACAGAGTAAAAACGATTTTTGCTGCAGAAAATGGAGAGAGAGAATTGGAATTACATTTGAAATCTAAGTGGGGAGCGAACTGTATATATATATCCACGGGCAAAATTATGGGTAAAAACGAAAATGATCTTGTTTTATGAAAATGAAAATGGGAAAGAAAAAACGAACAAAAACCTCTTGAATTTTGATAAATTGAAAACAAAAAATACCGAGTGCAGTACCAAAACTAACATAGCCTACATATTTACAGGAAATGGCAATTTTATAAATAACTTAAAATAGCATAGTGTCAAATATTTATAAACACGGATTAACTTCCCAGACATTATACAATATGTGATTGAAGCGCTAAAAAGCCCTCAAATAAAAAAAATGATGCATCAAATATTTAAAATTTTATTGTAGTGTTTCACCTAGGAAACTAACACCTATACTTTGTTTCTTTCAAATTGATTTAATTCTTCCTGCATTACACTTATCTAGGCATCTTCTTTTAAAGCTTCATTGACATTTTTTGGTTCTATTAAAGAGATATAAAAAGAATGACTTATCATATTTCTCATCTTACTTCTTGTTTTCATTGAACTTTCTGGACTTCCAATGCTTGAAATTGTGGGATGTGCCTTTTCTATCCAAAAAGGTGGATGTCCTCTAATAACAATATCCCTTATTTGATTTCTGTCCAAATCAATATTGTCTAATGGTTCATTTTTGTCTAAGTTAACTGTAGTTTTTGTGTTAGTTGTAACTGGCTCTAACTTGCCATTTGCAGTAGCTGAGTTTGAATCTTCTACAACCTCTACATTCTCTGTTAAACTAATAATCTCCTTTTCTTGTGAATAAATAAAGAAATCATCAGTATCATCAAACACCACATTGGGTGATTCTATTATGGTCAGTCTTCAAATTATAAACTCTAAAGGCTTTACTGTTTATTGAATAACCAACAAACACTTCCTTATCATTTTTAGCATCAACCTTGCCCAACCGCTCCCTATCATTCAATATAAAGCATTTGTAACCAAAAAAAAAATGGAAATATTTGAGGTTAGGCTTCCTTCCTTTTAGAATTTCATAGAGAGTTTGCATTGTTCCAGGTCTTAAGAATACTCTATTGGAGATATAAAATGTTGTGCTAATAGCTTCTGCCCACAGCCTTTTTTCAGCTTCTTGCTATTCAACATCACCCTTACCATCTCTTATAAAGTCCTGTTCTTCCTCTCTACCACTCCATTTTCTTCAGGGGTCTGTGGAACTAAAAATTCATGAGATATGCTATGAAATTTACAAATTCTGCATAGGAAACATTTCCAAATTCTTTTCCATGATCGCTTTTGATTTTTACAATTCTACCAATGTTTCCATTTTGTTCATTCTCAAGTTCAACACATAAGTTCCTGAAAACTTCCAATGTGTCAGATTTTTCATGAATGAATTCAACCCAAGTAAACCTTGAAAAATCGTCAACAACAACAAAAGCATACCACTTTCCAATAATGCTTTCAATTTGCATGGGTCCCATGAGGTCCATATGAAGCAAGTATAAAATTTTAGAAGTGCTAAGGTATGTGTTAGAGCTATGTGATTCCTTTTATCTGTTTGCCTAACTGACATGGTTCACAAATACCATCTAGTTTGTCATCAAGAGTAGGAACACCTTTAACTAAATTGGTCTTGGTTAACTTAACTAAGTCCTTATAATTTATGTGTCCTAGCTTTTGGTACCATAACTCTAAACCATATATCTTAGCAGAAATGCATTAATGTTTGTTAATGCATAGTAATTGTCATTTGATCGAGTGCCTTCAAGAATGCAATTTCCATGTTTGTCTAAAACCATGCACTTACCTTGAGTAAAATTTACCTCAAGCCGATCATCATAGATTTGGCTCACACGAGTTAGATTAACTTTCATCCCTTCAACAAACAACACATTTTCAACTCAGGCAAGCCTTCAACACTCAAGATACCCTTGCCTAGCAGTTTGCTTTTAGCTCCATCACCAAATGTGATTGTCCGTTCCTTACAAGATCTGATGTCTTTTAAGAAGTTCTTACTCCTTGTTATGTGTCTTGAACATTCGCTGTCTAAATACCAAAAATCATTAGCTATGGATTTTAAAGCAGTAAATACAACATTCCATGTAGGCAACTGTCTGGACTATTTAGATTTCTTATGCAATAATTTTAACAACTTATAACATCTAGGTCTGATGTGACCTTTAACACTGCAAAAATAACAAGTAGGAATAAATTTGATTACTCTTTTTAGACTTGACTTAAAGGAACTCATCGGTGAGACAAAAATTTCTTTACATTTCAAGCTTGATTTTGTGTCACTTGAGCTTGAATTTGAAATGTTACTTAAGGCTTTAATTAAAACGGTTTTAGAAGCTGAAGCAATATTACCTTTCCCAAGCCATGTTTATTTGTTCTTTTTCTCCTAAGAATTAAAACTTGATCCAATTATGCTCAACCAATTTTAAGTTCATCAATACACTTGTGCGCATCAGCAAGTTTAGATCTAAGTTTCTCAATTTCTTCAAAATTTTTTGATTCATAATAGTCTCTAATCTACTCACGCAATCTTCATCATATACCTTGTCACATCTAAGAACTCCTCTCTTTTTCTGCATATTTTTGACTTGCACTTTCTATTTTTCCTATGTTCCATAAAGTGCATTATAAGCCAGTTAAAGTTTCACATGATAATCAGCTTCCTCCTCTGTGTCTGATTCATCACTGTCTGATCTGTTTTGCTCAATTATGTTAGACACATTTGTTTTGCCTTTATCAGACATATTGCTAGCAAACGCTACAAAGTTACTGGAATGTTCATCTTCATCAAACCCTGTTTTAAAATTATCACTCCAAGTTGCACACATGCCCTTGTCCATTCGTCTCTTGTAATTGGAACACTCAGATTGTATATGTCCAAATCCCTTACATTAGAAGCATTCTACTTGGCCTTTCTTGTCCAGTTTCTCTTGCATCTTCTTGGTTGGTTGGTTCTTTAAGAAATCCTTTTGCGTCAAAGCTCCTTGCTTTCTGGGCTCTCTCAAAATTTTCTTGAGATTCTTCTCCATATGTTTGATAAAATTCTTTATCAAATATGCAATCTGGTCATCATCTAAATCTTTATTTTCTTTCTTTTCTAAAGCAGCAAAAAAAAAAAAAAATAATGCTCTTTTCCTTTTTTTTTTATTTTAGCCCTATCTCATATGCTTGAAGAGAACCAAGTAGTTCATCAACCCTCATGGTCTTGACGTTATTGCTTTATTCAATAGCTGTAACCTTAGGCTGAAATTTATCTGGTAAAGACCTAAGGATCTTTCCTACAATTTTAGTCTCAAAATATTCATCACCAAGCACGTAAGCAACATTAGTTATCTCACAAAGTCTAGTATGAAAATCACTTATAGACTCATCTTCATGCATAGTACTATTTTCAAACTTTGAAGTCAAGGTAAGTAATTTTAAATCTTTTACCTTCTCTGTATCTTCATGTTTTACCTGGAGAATATCCCATGCTTGTTTTGCATTTGTGCACTTTGAGATCAACCCAAATTGTTGAATATTGACAACATTGAAAATGACATTGATTCCTTCAGAGTTCTAGCTGGAAAGCCTATATTCGGCTTCAGACTATTCATTTTCTGGTTTCTCAACTTGATGCCAAGCTTTATTTGCCTTCGTTGGTGGTGTCCATCTATGAACAACATTGGTCCAAACTCTATCATCAAGGGATTTCATGAAGATCTTCATCTTAATCTTCTAACAGGCAAAATTCCCATTTTTTAGTAATAGTGGTTTAGTGACTGAACTTTCATTCTGTAGTACTTCCACACCTACAAAAGAAATATTTGATCTACACTTGTATGTCAGTATGCCTACTCACCAATTATTAGTTTTCGCAGTGTATGGGTAGTTAAAACAAACGTACCTGAAATAGTTCAGAATAACGGAACAAAAGATTTACGTGGTTCAACTATAAACCAGTCTATATCCACAAGCAATAAGAGCTGCAATCCACTATGCTATATGTACTTACACTCGACTTAGGGCTCTTTATAGTGGGAGACATCCGCTTACTCACAAACTTAATCTATGCAAACTTGATCAACTCAAATCACAGCCACAATCCTTCACACACTCTTTTGATGTTGCACTTTCACGGTTATGACTGATATAACTAAGTTTGTTTAGTCAGTCATAATTCCGTAATTGTTACAAACTCATGTAATCACTTAACTCACTTAAGTTTACACGACATAATAGCACTTATAAATTAGATCTGTGTACATACTCAACACATATGAGTCATACACAATTTTAAATTACTCAAGCATAAAGCTTTTACAATGAAGAACAAGGAAAACTAACAAACTCAAATGATCTTCTCAATTCTGCACATAAACATCAAGCCTTGAGTGCTTGTCACTATTATAAGCTATGTAATCAGCTATATAAGGTATGTAATCATCAAATCCAATCATTATCAATTCCCTACAAAAACTAAATGATATGAGTAGATAAAGATCATAAAATATGGAAAAGCATATCTCAATCACTTAGATAATTCTAATTAAGTAAGTGATTGCAATCAATTAAGATGACTAATCGATTAAGATAAGTATAAAAAATATCTTAATCTTAAATATGATTGATAAAGCTTTCCAAAAATCAATCAATCAAATCTTTTCCTAAAATAAATCTATCATAATGTATTAAGAAAAAGAATAAAACACATATATTTTTATCACAAGTTGTCAAAACAGATATTGATCACATGCATGAAGTTTATCACGTGTCACGTTGACACTAACAAGTATGTTGGTGGTGTCATATTTACAAATTGTGTGAGAGAGGCTCATTGTAGAAAAATTTACAAATTCGGTTAATCTATCTAATTAAGTGTTGACATATATGATTATTAAAATGAAACTCTGATTGAGAGAATAGGTAAAACCAAAAAAAAAAAGCCTAGAATATAACAAGTTAGCATTTACGAATGGAAAAAAAAACTACTATTAAACACATAATAAATTATGAATGGTAGGAATATCGCCTTTATCTACTAACATGATATACCGAAATAACCTAAGCATTTCTCTTTTCTTAATATTACCAAAATATTAGTTACTTATTAAATATATACATGTATATATACATTAATAAGTTCCCACTAAAATATAATTAATACCCAGTAGAACATTCAACAAAGACAAATTTAGAGAGATTTTTCTATAATATTTTGAACACTGTTTCGACAGTAATTATGGTGAATTAATAGGAAAATACGAATTAAACTACATTAGTATTATAAGACCAAAACTATGATACACCACATTGAAAAGTTGTAATTAATTTATGCTCATGTCAAATAGATTTCTCGTTGATTCTTTAAGATCCATGAAGACTCATTGTTTCACTTCAATTATACCCCTTTCAGGATTTTTTTCTTTAATCTGTATGCGGCAGGCATCGCATACAGATTTAAAAAAAAAAATTCCTGAAAGGGGTATAATTGAAGTGAAACAATGAGTCTTCATGGATCTTAAAGAGAAGAATCAAGGAGAAATCTATTTGACATGAGCATAAATTAATTTCAACTTTTCAATGTGGTGTATCATAGTTTTGGTCCTACAAAACTCATGTAGTTTAATTCGCATTGTCCTATTAATTCACCATAATTACTGTTGAAACAGTGTTCAAATATTATAGAAAAATCTCTCTAAATTTGTCCTTGTTGAATGCTCTACTGGGCATTAATTATATTTTAGTGGGAACTTAATATGTAACTAATATTTTGGTAATATTAAGAAAAGAGAAATGTTTAGGTTATTCCGGTTTCTCATGTCACTATATAAAGGTGATATCCCTACCTATTCATACTTTATTATGTGTTTAATCTAGTTAATTTTTTTTTTTAAATTCTTCAATGCTAACTTGTTCTATTCTAGGCTTTTTTTTACCTATTCTCTCAATCGGAATTTCATTTTAATAATCATCTATGTCAATATTTAATTAGATAGATTAACCAAATTTGCAAATACTGTCTACAGTGAGCCTCTCTCACACAAATTTTTTTTTCCTTATGGGAGTGGTCAATGGTGAGCACCACCAACATACTTGTTAGTGTCAATGTGACACGTGGCAAACTTCATACATGTGCAATGCATGTGATCAATATTTGTTTTGTCAACTTGTGATAAAAACATATGTGTTATTCTTTTTCTTAATACATTATGATAGATTTATTTTAGGAAAAGATTTGATTGATTGATTTTTGGAAAGCTTTGTCAATCATATTTAAGATTAAGATATTTATGATACTTATCTTAATTAATTGATTATCTTAATTAATTGATCATCTTAATTGATTGCAATCACTAACTTGATTAGAATTATCTAAGTGATTGAGATATTCTTTTCCATATTTTATGATCTTTATCTACTCATATCATTTAGTTTTTGCAAGGAATTGACAATGATTGGATTTGATGATTACATACCTTATATAGTTGATTATACAGCTTATACTAGTGACAAGCAATCAAGGCTTGATATATATGTGCAGAATTGAGAAGATCATTTGAGTGTGTTAGTTTTCCTTATTCTTCATTGTAAAAGCTTTATGCTTGAGTGAGTTAAGATTCTGTATGACTCATGTGTGTTGAGTATGTACATAGATCTGATTTATAAGTGCTATTGAGTCATGCAAGCTTAAGTGAGTTGAGTGATTATATGAGTCTGTAATAGTTAGATAGTTATGATTGACTAAATGAGCTTAGTTATATCAATCATAACTATGAAAGTGCAACATCAGAAGAGGGTGTGAATGACTATGGCTGTAATTTGAGTTGATCAAGTTTGCATAGATTAGGTTTGTGAGTGAGTGCGTGTCTTCCACTGTAAAGAGTCCTAAGTCGAGTGTAAACACATATAACATAGTGGATTTCAAGTCTTGTTGCCTGTGGATGTAGACTGGTTTATAGTCGAACCATGTAAAATCTTCTGTTCCGTTATTCTAAACTACTCCAGGTACGTTTGTGTTAACTATTCATACACTGCAAAAACTAACAATTGGTATTAAAGTATGTACACTGATATACAAGTGTAGATCAAACATTTCTTTTGTAGGTATGGAAGGACTATAGAATGGAAGTTCAGTCACTCAACCACCATTACTCAAAAATGGGAATTATGCCTATTGCAAGATTAAGATGAAGATCTTCATGAAATCCCTTGATGATAGAGTTTGGATCAATGTTGTTCATGGATAGACACCACCAACGAAGGCAAATGAAGCTAGGCATCAAATTGAGAAACTGGAAAATGAATAGTCTGAAGTCGAATATAGGCATTCCAGTTAGAACTCTAAAGGAATCAATGCCATTTTCAATGCTGTCAATATTCGACAATTTGGGTTGATCTCAAAGTGCACAAACGCGAAACAAGCATGAGATATTCTCTAGGTAAAGCATCAAGGTACAAAGAAGGTAAAAGATTTGAAATTACTTATCTTGACTTCAAAGTTTGAAAATCATACTATGCATGAAGATGAGTCTATAAGTGATTTTCATACTAGACTTTGTGAGATAACTAATGCTGCTTACATGCTTGGTGATGAATATTCTGAGGCTAAAATTGTAAGAAAGATCCTTAGATCTTAATCAGATAAATTTCAGCCTGAGGTTATAGCTATTGAATAAAGCAATAATGTGAAGACAGTGAGGGTTGATGAACTACTTGGTTCCCTTCAAGCGTATGAGATAGGGCTAAAATCAAGAAAGAAGGAAAAGAGCATTATTTTTTCTGGTACTTTAGAAAAGTAAGAAAATGAAGATTAAGATGATGACCAAATTGCATATTTGATAAAGAACTTTGTCAAACATATGAAGAAGAATATCAAGAAGCAAAATTTTGAGAGAGCCCAGAAAGCAAGGAGCTTTGACGGAAAAAGATTTCTTAAAGAACCAACCAACCAAGAAGATGCAAGACAAACTGGACAAGAAAGGCCAAGTACAATGCTTCAAATGTAAGGGATTTGGACATATACAATCCGAGTGTTCCAATTACAAGAGACGAATGGACAAAGGCATGTGTGCAACTTGGAGTGATGATTCTGAAACAGAGTCTGATGAAGATGAACATTTGAGTAACTTTGTAGCATTTACTAGCAATATATCTGATAAAGGCAAAACAGTTGTGTCTGACATAATTGAGGGGAACAGATTGGACAGTGATGAATCAGATGCAGAAGAGGAAACTGATTATCATGTGAAACTTTAACTGGCTTATAATGCACTTTATGAAACATGGAAAAAATAGAAAGTGCAAGTCGATAATCTGTAGAAAAAGAGAGCAGTTCTTAGATGTGAGAAGGCGTATGCTAAAGATTGCATGAGTAAATTGGAGACTGTTGTGAATTAGAAAATTGAAGAAATTGACAAACTTAGATCTAAACTTGCTGATGCTCACAAGTGTATTAATGAACTTAAAATTGGTTGAGCACAAGTGGATCAAATTTTGGGAGAAAAAGCACAAATAAATATGGCTTGGGATTTGATAAAGGTAATATTGCTTCAACTTCCAAAATTGTTTTAATTAAAGCCTTAACTAACATTTCAAATTCAAGCTTAATTGACACAAAATCAAGCTCGAAAGGTGAAGAAATTTTTGTCTCACCCATGAGTTTCTTTAAGTCAAGTCCAAAAAAGGTAAACAAATTTACTCCTACTTGTTATTTTTGCGATTGTAAAGGTCACATCAGACCTAGATGTTATAAGTTGTTAAAATTATTGCATAAGAAATCTAAACAGTTCAGATAGTTGCCTAATACTCGACTAGTTTGGGTTAAGAAACATGTAACTACATGGAATGTTGTATTTACTGCTTTAAAATTCATAGCTAATGATTCTTGGTATTTAGATAGCGGATTTTCAAGACACATAACAGGGAGTAAGAACTTCTTGAAAGACATCAGATCTTGTAAGGAATGGGCAGTCACATTTGGTGATGGAGCTAAAAGCAAATTGCTAGGCAAGGTCTTGAGTGTTGAAGGCTTGCCTAAGTTGAAAAATGTGTTGTTTATTGAAGGGATGAAAGCTAATCTAATTAGTGTAAGTCAAATCTGTGATGATCAGTTTGAGGTAAATTCTACTCAAGGTAAGTGCATCGTTAGACAAACATGAAAATTGCATTCTTGAAGGAACTCAATCAAATGACAATTGCTATTTATTAACAAACATTAATACATTTTCTGTTAAGATGTCCGATTTAGAGTTATAGTACCAAAAGTTAGGACACATAAACTACAAGGACTTAGTCAAGTTAACTAAGCTCGTTGTAGTTAAAGGTATTCCTACTCTTGATGACAAACCATATGATATTTGTGAACCATATTAGTTACGTAAACAGATAAGAGGATCACATAGCTCTAACATACACCATTGACTTCTAAAATTTTAGACTTGCTTCATATGGACCTTATGGGAAAATCCTTCCTGAAAAAGGATTCGGTTTATAAGCTAAACTTTGTTTCTCTATCAAATGCAACATAATAAAGCTGAATTGCTTTACTTACACAATATCACGACTTAGCAGACCATTATATTTCTGCTGAAGTGCTTCTGGGAGGTCATAATGATGTAAATTTACATATGGAGATATTCCTATTATACACAAACTTCGATATCAGTTCTTTTAATAGGAAACACTTCGATATTAGTTATATGATGATATTGAATTAAATTTGGAATCCAGCAACAATGTATGGTACAATACCTCTTTTAAGCAGGTAGTCTATCAATCTATTGTAGTAATCAACTCCCTTTTGATTTACTTCCCCAGTTCCATCTGCAGTAAGTTTAAAATTTCGCTAAATCAATCGAATTAGAAGTGAACGATATACCACACTGCTGCAATTACTTCTTGAAAGAAAGAATTGAAGTGAACAATATACTACACTTACTTGGAAAGATCCTAGACCAGGAAATTGAAAACATCTCTAATTACTTTCAATGCAGTTCAATCAAGTCAGAAGACTTTAGGAGCGATACGTATTTGAATTAGTAGCCGACTCGGAGAAGGTTACAATAATCATCTTTAATGTTATTAACAGCTCTTATTAACTCTAATTATATCCAATTAATTAATGAGTCATGATAATATACCAATAATGATTAGCAATAATAACAATTTTTTATCAACTATAATACTCTTAATTAAGGTTATAGAATTATTCGTAAATAGTGGCATAGCCAGGATTATGACGAGGAGCCCAGAACGGAATAAATATTCCATATAATAAATGACAAGATTAAATTCAAAAGACTAAAAGCAATTTTTTTTCAATAAAAAAATAAAAATAAATTATTATAAGCTTTTTACAAATTAAAAAGAAATAGATATATTAATATAACAAACAATAAGGTAGATTTTTGTATTTTCAAGTTAAAGAAATTACAAAAAAAGGGCTCATTATTTATTTAAAATTAATCATCTAATTATATTTATAATTTTAAAATATAAAAAATAATGTTCTATTAATTGATAGTTAATTCGCAAGTTTTAATAATTTATAGAAAAATTGTTAATTTATACAAAAATTTCTCACAATAACATATAATATGATGAGTCTAAAATTTGTAGTTACAAAAATTGTACTAAAAATGCGGGGTGGGGAATTTATGTAAGTTGATTAATCTTTTTTCATCTTTTAAATTATTAAAGTGGGCTGATTAGTGGAGAGATGGAACTTAAGTATCGTCACTCCATTTAAAGATAAGGACAAAGCTCTACATAGAGGCCCGTGATAGCTACACATAGAATCAGGCCCATGAAATTTTAATAGCATCCCTCTACTTTATGGGAATAAATAATTACGTATAGTTGTGTTACACGTTATTTTTTTTTATTATATAATTTGATGTAAAAAAAAAGTTAATTGTGGCCGTAAAATAATTTAAAAATATTAAAGAAGCATAATATAAATTAGACAAATATAACAGTGTTTAAAAAAATAAAATATTTGTTATATACATATATCTAAATCACTTGAATTCAATTACATTTCCATTTCAAGTATAACATACATACTTTAAACTTTTTATTTATCCCTAAAAATTATTGAAATCCCGGTGATTTAGTATTTAGAATTTCATAATAAAACTATCAAAAAAAAATTATTAATACAACATAATGACGTATATGCTATAAAAAAAATTATCAGTTTTTATCTCTATTATCCTTAAATAAAAAGGCAAGTATTTTAGTATCAATTATATTTAGGAATTTGTGTATATTCTTGAGAACATGACTACAAGATAAGATATATAACAATGAATATCACTACATTTATAAACTCTTTAATGCAAATGCGTTGTTGTTGGTTTATGGAGAATGATATATCATAATGTGATATGATTAAAAAAGTAAATTTCGTAATTAAATAAGACCCAATCAAATAGTTCAACATCACTTTAATAATTGAATGTAAATAGGTAAGAAAGCAAATTTGGTTGGAGAGCAATTTCAATTTTCAATGAATATGATAAAAACCAATTTCTCAAACCTTTCTATGTCCTTTAGTTTTAGGATAATCTTAACTTATGTAAAGGTCGTGTCAAACTCTTAAAAATAGCGTAAATTCTCTTCAAAACTGTGTAAAAATAATTAAATACATAAATTTTAAGTCAATTTACATTATTTTTTAAAACACACGTTAAGACTACTATAATTTTTATTACAAATTTTTCTCTATCAAAATTCGAGCTAGAACAGAAGCTCATTAATTAAGGGTGTATTCGTTTTGTGATTTTATGTTTTTCTTTTAAATTATATTTAAGAATATGTGATTGATTTTAAATTATTTTAAATTTTGAAAAAAATATGTGGTTGATATTGAATATAAAATACATTAAAAAATGTACAATACAGAAAACAGGATTTAGATTAAAAAACGAATATAACCTATTGGTCGGCCGTGGTCCTTAATAGCTTATTAACGGTCGTCCGTGGTCCTCAATAGAGTCTTAATACAGACAAATTTAGAAGTGATTTTACTATAATATCGCTGAACTCAATTTCGACAGCAAATAATTGACAGTGATACGCGACAATACAAATTAAACGACACTAGGGGCCCCGCTTTGTTGGACCACAAGTTTAATAAATCACATAAAAAAGTTGGAATTGGTGTTCAAGTCAAATAGATTTCTTGTTTGTACAATTGCACTTGTCTTTAAGATGCATGACGATTCATTATTTCACTTCAATTCGTACTCCATCAATTTCCTCTACTATATAATAGACAACTAAGCACTCAGCAATGTAGTAGCATCATCATGAAGTGTGCTTTGTTTCTAAGTGCTTTCATAGCTATTCTAGCCCTTGCTTGTGCAGCAGAGACAGTGAAAAAAAATTGTGATGAAGGAGTTGATAAGGGTGGGCTGAGCAGGAGTAGTTTTCCGGACGGGTTTGTGTTTGGAACAGCAACTTCTGCATATCAAGTTGAGGGAATGGCTTCCCAATATGGTAGAGGACCAAGCATCTGGGATGTTTTTGCCAATGTCCCAGGTAAGAACAATCAGTGCTGAAGTTGGTTTTTTATTATTATTATTAACTTTTTTGGGCTTAAATTCATCCATTGAGTTGTGTATTCTTTGATGTCAAAGGGAATATTGCCAACAATGATAATGGTGAAATCAGTGTTGATCAGTATCACCACTACAAGGTATGGTTTATAGCTCTTTAATGAATATTCTGTGGTTTTATTTCTCAGTTGTTTTTATCTAATTCCACTATTTACATATTAATTTGCCTATATTTATCATATAGACATATGTGAAATCAATACAGATATTTTTCTTGATGTTTTCTGAACGTGTAATATTGACTATGTAGTTTTATTTATATGCTCCGTATAGAATGGTGAGGAATTGCAGGAACTGCATTCTTTTTTTTTTTTTTTTTTTTGGTTTTAAGGAAACAAAAATTAAACAAAGTTCTGCCCTCGAGTGGCTGGGCCTGCAACTTTTCCTTGCCAGCGCTGAGGATGACCCCTTGTCTTATTAAATTACTCTACTAGTGATCAAATGACCAATATAAGAAATGTATTGGAAATATCAATCAAATTCAATAGATTCTTATCTTAATTTCGCTTGTGGTGAACAATTAACTTGTATATCATGAAGAAGAATGGATTTTTTTTTTTGTTGGTATAAGATTTTGTAACAATTATTTATTAGTACTTGTGCTTTCTTCCTCAGAACTAGGAAAATAGAAATAATTATCGGTTAATGAGACATCATAAGCTGTAGTTTCAATATATATCAGTGAGCTAAAATTAGACTTGATGAATTTTTGGTACAGGAAGATGTAGATCTAATGGTAAAGCTGAATTTCGATGCATATCGGTTTTCAATTTCCTGGTCTAGGATCTTTCCAAGTAAGTGTAGTATATTGTTCACTTCAATTCTTTCTTCCAAGGAGTAATTGCAGCAGTGTGGTATATCGTTCACTTCTAATTCGATTGATTTAGCGAAATTTTGAACTTATTGCAGATGGAACTGGGGAAATAAATCAAAAGGGAGTTGATTACTACAATAGATTGATAGACTACCTGCTTAAAAGAGGTATTGTACCATAAATTGTTGCTGTATTCCAAATTCAATTCAATATCATCATATAACTAATATCGAAGTGTTTCCTATTAAAAGAACTGATATCGAAGTTTGTGTATAATAGGAATCTCTCCATATGTAAATTTACATCATTATGACCTCCCAGAAGCACTTCAGCAGAAATATAATGGTCTGCTAAGTCGTGATATTGTGTAAGTAAAGCAATTCAGCTTTATTATGTTGCATTTGATAGAGAAACAAAGTTTAGCTTATAAACCGAATCCTTTTTCAGGAAGGATTTTGCAGATTATGCAGACTTTTGCTTTAAAACATTCGGTGATAGAGTGAAGAACTGGTTCACATTTAATGAACCAAGAGTTGTCGCAGCTATGGGATTTGATATTGGCACAGTTCCACCTGCAAGGTGTTCTAAAGAAGTCGGAAATTGTATTGCCGGAGACTCTGGAACTGAACCATACGTTGCTGCACATAATATGATTCTAGCTCATGCTGCAGCAGTGGAAAGATATCGCAAAAAATATGAAGTAAGATCTTTGTTTTCTATTATCTACTTAAAGAAGATAAATTAGTAAATTGTCTTATAATAATGTAATTATTTCAGAAGGAACAACAGGGGAGAATTGGAATTGTTTTGGATTTTACTTGGTATGAGCCTCTCACCAGATCAAAGGCAGATAATTATGCGGCTCAAAGAGCAAGAGATTTTAACCTTGGATGGTAAACCTTTAATCTCATTATAAGTTTTTAGAGCTAATTTTTAAGTTCAAGATTCTTGAAATTCCATGCTCATTAGAATTATTTTTTGACTGCTTTGTGAGTTATTATGTAAAATTGAGAGGCACTTCACAAGTTTGTTCGATAAATTTTTAGGTTTCTACATCCCATTACATATGGTGAATATCCAAGGACGATGCAAGAGATTGTAGGAGATAGGCTTCCAAAATTTACACAATCAGAAGCTCAAATGGTCAAAGGTTCAATAGATCTTTTGGGCATTAACCACTATACTAGTAACTACGTGTTTGATCCTCCATTGCCCAAGTCCAACATCACGAGTTACCAGCATGATTGGGACGCTGGTTTGACCGGTAAGCTCTTGCCCAATAAATATGTTGCTAATTGGTTCAGAAATCGTCAAGGTCTATAATCTAATGCTGTTCAAATTTTGCAGTTCACCGTAGAAGGGTGCAAATTGGTCCACGGGTAAATCAAATAACATAAATAAAATTTTTAGCTAAATTGTCTAATGGATTATTAATTGAGCATTGGCTTACAAACCCCTTGATGCAACAACTTCCCACCTTTTCAAATATTTGCAGGCACATTCTGGGTGGTTATACATCGTTCCCTGGGGTATGTACAATTCTTTGACATATGTAAAAGAGCGTTACGGGAATCCAACTCTGGTTATCTCAGAAAATGGTATTGAGCTGTAACTCCGTTGATTCCTAAATTGATCTATGCCATTCAAGATGGAAATAAATTATGGTTAATTGTTATGAATGATATGACAGGTATGGATGATCCAGGCAATGTCACATTTCCGAAGTCATTACATGACACCACAAGAGTAAATTACTACAAAGACTACCTAACATATACGAAGAAGGCTATTGATGATGGAGCAAATGTTGTAGGTTACTTCGCTTGGTCATTGCTTGACAATTTTGAATGGTTGTCAGGTTACAGTTCTCGATTTGGTATAGTGTATGTTGATTATGATACTCTTGAGAGGTATCCGAAAATGTCTGCCAACTGGTTCAAGCAACTTCTAAGAAAGGGACAATGAGAGTGGTGTTGGCTAAACCTTATTGTTTGTTGTTTAGGTATATGTGGTGGCTTCTATAGGCACTAACAATGAGTTTACCTATCCTGTGTGTCTTCTTAATTTAGGTAAAGTGATTCTCTATACATTGTTCTCCTTTAGGCAATTTCCAGTTTTTTAATGAACTCCTTGAATTATTGCTACAATTACTGTGCTACTTTTCTTAATCCACCATGATTTATATGTTTATGTGGATGTTCCTGGTAATTAAATGCTTTTTTTTTTTTTTTTGTGATGAAATTTGCAATATAGAGAACTGTCCTATAATGCAATCGATAAGAACTGCCGGTGACTCTTTTGAAATATCAGTGATAGAAGTTCAAAACTTTCCATAAGCTTATTAAAAAGCATTAGATACAATCTCTTGCATTTATCGTTCTTCAGATACAAGGCTCTAAATGCCATCTCATCAAAGCATTACAGATAAGGTGGTTGCTGTCAATCAATATGGATACAGTGCCACTCACTTGCTGTTGACTACTTCTGTAGTTCCTGCTATCTGTAACAATACAAGTCAGATTCTATATATACCAATACCTCCTATTGCAGAGGTAGAAATATATAAATGCATCCCCTGCCATTTTTAATAATACAAGAGGGTTGTAATTTAATTTTCTTTGATAGCTGCATGCATTAGTTGTTATCTGAAGAATTGAGAAACAATTGATTACTTGATTAGGAGCTGCATACTCAATATCGATGACTCGAAAATTACTTTTCCGGGCAAATGAAATACTTATTTAATCTATCTACTTATGATAGAAAGTCTCGGGAAGTTTATTGCTTTGGGATATTACACAGAGAAGGCAGACATATTTCTCCAAGCAGGTTATGAGTAATCTAACAAGTTTTCTCTTGGAAAAACTCTAATGTGAATTGACTTTTTCTTTTAAACCAATTTTTTCTCACTCGGTAGAAAATATTTATTCTCTCTAATTTTATAATTACCTCCCGTCTTCAATTTCCACTTACTTGCAACGCCAACACAAGCTTAACTGTCAAGGACGGTACTTTGTCAATTCTACCTTGAGGTTGCAAACTTGCAACATCTATACTTATTGTTGCCAGATTCACCCATAATTTGTGAAGGGCATACAGTCTTCCACTAATGGAACCAATAATGTAATATCCCACATCGCTTGAGAATATGATGTGATATGTGCTTAAATACCTTGTGAGCTCCTTAAGCTGTTGGAGGCCTTTTGGGCTGCAAAGCCTGAAAGCAAAACCGTGACGGACTGTATGTCCAAAGCGGACAATATCCAACAGTGGATCGAGGTATTGGGCTTTGCCCACGCATGAGGGCCACCACTTGAGACTGTATGTGGGCCATCTCTTGAGGGTTTATGGGAATTGCAAAGTGCCACACATAGTGTAAAGTGCCACATGAGGGCCGGGATGTTACAAATAATAAGTCCAGAAACAACTCCAGGAGTAAGTCCGTAACCAATCTCCTTGTACTCCTTGTTTTAGGATTTACTTGACTGCTGTACTAAGGAGTTCTGTTGTACTTTTATCCCGCTAGTGTTTTGATTTTGGATAATGTTTGATTTTTCATGTGCTTGATTTTGGAATAGTCACGTGTATTCATCTTTGTTTAATTCTCCTCATCATATCTATATTTTATTAACACATGCAATCCTCAATGGTTACAGTTCAGAATTGCAGATTAGCTAGGACAATTGGCATCTCTATGGCATAAAAGATGTTTTTAAGATTTTTATTAAGATTCATTACATATCATATGAGTGGTTCTACATAAAGTTTATTTTTCTGCTCTTTACTCTTGAAGTTATTGTTACTCTTACTAAATATTCTTTACCCTTGGATGACTATTATGTCTCCTTTTTTCTCAATTAACTATATTGACTCTTTCTAGATTTAAAGTATATACCAATAAACTTTCCTTATTTTTAGTTAAATAAAATTCAGAAAAATTTATTTTTAAATTAAAAACTCTAAACTAAAAGAAAACCTATCATATTCTCCATTTTTATTATTTTAACTTTAAAAATATTTTTGAACATTATTATATCAACGAGTAAAATGGTTTTTGATATCGAAAATACATTGAGATAAAATTGATCATGTCTTCCGAATTAATTTAGAATTAGGTTCATAGACATAGGGGACGATTTCTTGGCAGCAAAATCTATGTAGATGAGTTGAGACAAAAGGGAAATTTAACAGGAATTACTATTCTAATTTCATTCTTATGATGACTTCTCCTACTTATATAATAAGCAACACACTTTTAACAACCGTCAAATAATCTAACTTGTGATAATTTTGTAACATGGATACCACACGGATCATATCTCACCGTATTAATTCAATTGGCAAATAATCAAGTATAATTGCACGAAAAATGGGATAAATAGATGGACACCCATAAGGTTTGACCGAAGTAACAATCATCCCATTCTAGATTGGATGGCAACATATTGACCTCCAATTAGCCCTGGCAATGGCTCGTGTTAGAGTAGGTTCGTGTCATTCTGTATTCATATCTTGTTAAATTATGTTAATCTAAATCTGACCCGTTAACTTATTGGGTCTAGAGGCTGATTGTTTTTTCATTTGAAGTATGAATTTTACTAAATCTCAGACTTTAAACTTTTTAACGTTGATTATTTTTTAGACTGAACACTTTTTCTCAAATAGAAACATCTTAATAGGAAAAGCTATATTTTCTAGTCAGAATGAAAAAATATCTGAATGAATTGTCTATTTTTTAGTTCTAAAATACCCTTGAAATCTTTAAACGATCTTTTCCTATCTTTGAACCCTTGAGAAGTCGCAACACATACCAACGACAATCAAATTAATTTTTTTGTTTTTAATATTCTATCGTTAAAATAATATTTTGAATACTTATTTATTATTTTTTAATTACATAGTAATTAAAAAAATTTCAAATTATATGTGATGCACATTAATTAACAATTTAATTTTTTTTTTGACACTATAGTATATTAGTTTTGATTTTGTTGTACTGATTATTTACAAATGTTTATATAACATATACAATTTATAATACATATAATATTAAATAAGGGCATATATATCAAATTAATAGCTTTAAGATGTTTTTAGTTGTTAAAAATAATAAACTTAATACTTATTATTAGATCTTAAAAAATAAAAAACAATAATATCATTTAGATATTTGTATTCAGTCCTATTCAGATTTCAGTCAAATTCAGATCCATGCATATTTCAAACAAAAAAAAAATCACCCCTAAATCTTGAAACCCAAACCCTTACTACAAAAAGGCTCCTATTTGGTAGTTTCTAGCCGCTACGTAAGTATATATTTGGCGGTTTCGAAAATGCCACCAATTTTACCATCAAATATGGCCTTTTTGGCGGTTGATCAAATCGACATGTACGTATCAATCCATAGTTCTCATATAAAAGAGACAAGTATAGTTATATAGTGACAATGAGATATTCTCCATATTTGTCACTTTTTAGATAGGTATTGATGTCTTTAATGATAACTTTTTTTTAATTTTACCATATTTGGCGGTAACTGACGAGTAAAATTACTAGTTCTAATGGTAACTTTTTTGAATTTAGACATATTTGTCAGTCTTTGACCGTGAAGTAAATCGGTTTAGGGCAACTTTTTGGAATTCCAACATAGTTGATAGTTTTTGACCGGTAAGTTAATCGGTACTGAGAGTAACTTTTTTAAAATTTAATATATTTGGCAGTTTTTGACCAGCAAATTTAGATTCTTGTGATTTTTTTTGTAGAAGTTACTTGGCGATTTGTAGCCGACTAATATGGTTCAAAATTAAAAATATATATAATATTTGGTTGTTATGTGTCAGTCAAGTATTATATATATATATATATTAAATATGTTTTTCAAAATAAGAAAAGCAAAATTTATGAAATTCTTAAAACGGCATAATACATTAAAAATCAAAGTCAAAACATTTTAATCAACAAACAAGATTAATGCTTAACCAAGTATAAAAATATGTGATTGTATGTTTAAGGCAAACACACTTACGTTCAAAATGAAACAAAACAACCGCAACAAAAATCATTAGCCAACGTCAGACAACTACAACATATCACCAACTTCCTTTATAATGTAATCTACCCCTTCGCCACATCTGCGAAATGAGTTGATGGTCTCAAAGAGAAGTACAACACATCAGCAGCACCATTTGTAGTAATTTAAATATATGAACTAACAATCAATAGTGAAATTTAAAGCAACACATTAACTAAAACATTGAAAGCACTTTACTAGCAGTAGCTTCAACTCCACTTGAATGAGACTAATAAATAATAGATATTAACTAAAATACATCACCAGCACATATATATCAACTAAAAAAAAACACATCAGCAACACCAACACCAACACATCATATATATATCAACTAAACCATGAGTTGCATATGATATAACATATATTGACTAAAGAAACTAACACTTGATGACCATATTTGTCTTCAATCAAATTAATCAATAATATATCATATATATGAACATTCAAAGCAACTCCCACATCCAAATATGAACATTTAATACATAGTGAAAGACATACCTGAAAAACTGGAAACTCAGCTTGCTCCAGATCCGTAAAGTGAAACAACTGCTTGCTACTAACTTCTCTAAATTGTAACTATCAGCTGAAATATACCTACTTTCAAATTTCTGCTAAGACATAGTCATTTAACAAGAACTTTCAAACATAAAAAAGAATGATCAAACAACCCAATAAATAATAAACCGTGCTCAGCAAAACGCCATTTAAAGGAAGTCCAAAAATTGACAAAATCCATGTTTCAACAATCATTTATAAAATATGCCTAAAAGATCGATCAAATCCTAAATGGAAGTATCCATCTACTTCCAAATTGTTGTATTCTTAATTGATGATCCATGTACCATAAAAATCAACAAAAAACTTCAACATCTATATGTTCAAAAAATCTATTAAATTTTTTAGTCCTCCATCTCCATCAATAAAAAGACAAGTTCAGCCAGATACTGTTAATGCATCAAATTAGCTAGATTTATTTAAAAAGTGTATCAAATAATACTCATTTTAGTAATTAAACTTGTATAGTACTAATTGTTTCACTTTTCTTGGGCTAGGTGCTCTGGAATGATGCCGATTACATGGCTTGCCCACTTAATTCTAATACCCTTCATCTCATTGTCACTATATTTCTCCTTGTAGTTGAACTAAAACATAACCATGTAAATCAACATTGATATCTTGTGACTAAACCATTGAGACAATATATTATTGACTCATTGTTAGCTCACCTTGTCATGAAGGGTTTTAGGGTCTACAATGTAGTATCCATATTCCATCAATCCCTCCTATCTTGGTCCCTAAATATGCAAAAACCAGCGTGGTAGATAATAAAAATATTGTTCAAATTTGTTCAAATTTTAAACTTATGATTAATCCAAATGAATTACTTTCTAATATACCTTTACTGTTATCCATGGATTTTTCTTTTTCATTTTTTTGTCCACTATTGATTGCTAGATCATGAAGCCTCTCAACACACATAGATGCAGTTTGAAGAATTGTTCTTATACATAACCTAGAATTTTGAGTATTAGGATTGTTGGCTATACCTTATTGGTTAATTACTTCCTTAGCCCCTTCTTGAATTCCTTTCATTAGTGAATCTATATGGAATATCCTTAAAGAGGATAGGTCAAGAACAATCAAAGTCCAATGGTAATTTCATAATGGAAGCAAGTGATTTTTAGTCAGAAGATAATAAATTGCACGTTGAATTATGGTATACAACAAGTAAACTAACTTACCCAGGGTTGTAAGGAATGAAGATGTAGTTCCTATTTTTCAATTTTTTCAGCTTGTCTGGAAGTGATTGTGACATTTGTAGACAGAGCTGCTTCTCCTTTAGTTTGCTTTGGAGTATGGTTTCGGGGTGAATAAACCCAAACTTTACTACAGCTATCTCACAATGACAAGCGTTATACAGATTACTGTATATAACATTAAATAATAAATTAGTTTCTTGTATAAAACCTTTATATGTGAGTATTCATCTAACTCATATAAATTGTAAGACAATTTTGACTAAGCTCTTTAAAATCGATCATGCAATACATGTTAGGCTGAGACAAGAATGTCATCATTGGGTAGCCAAGAAGCCCATCATTAAAATGGATTTCAAGTGCTTTTTCTTTATCCACTGCAATGTTCGTCAGCGCCTCTAAATGGGTAACGGATTAAAGCTTTTTAATGTTATGTTTTTGCAATACATAAGCTTTAAGCTTTTTTAACTCCCTACTTAGTTTCTTCTTCTTTTTTGGTGATGCATCACTTAAGTCCTTTATAAAAACAACATATAAATGCTATCATTTACTGTCAATTATATAAAAATAACTCAAGAAACATGTAATAAGCTTAGGACAACAAAGAAATTGTTTACCTCATACCAAATAACAAGCAGATGTGCTGGCCACATCATGTGGCAACCACATGCTTCATAAATAGTGACTTTCTCATCACTTTCCTTCTGAATGGGGAGAGGAGAATATTGATCATAAGCTTGATCAAATGACGCAATGACATTAGGAGTCATCTTTCAAAATAGCTCCAGTGCCCACAACGATTCCACTTCCACTTTTAGATCAAAAATTTCTCCTAAGTCATGATATAGAATTGCATATCAACATAGCAACATAATTCTTAAACAATAATACAGAAAAAAAGCTTAGAAAATATAATAATAAAATACTTGATGGTAAGTTACCTCTTTATTTTCAGAAATGCTTTCTTGTTTTGGAGGTTCCTTACTGTCACTATCCTCTGGATCTACTAATTCTAATTTATTCCCAACGTTGGAAGTGCTAAACTTTCCTATCATCTCAACCTCAGCTTCCTTTGATTTATGCAAAGTTGAGGTATTTTTAATTTCATCGAACTTCATATTATTTGGATCCTTCGGCAGTTGCTGTGTGTTACTAATTAAACCAACTAACTTAACAGTTGTGACTTCACTCCTTAGTCTTGCTATTTCGTCATCTCTTTCCTTCAACTGCCTCTCTGATTCCTGCACCTTCTTGTCTCTCTCATAATTTCCATGAACAAGTTTAAAGTATAAAGTCAGTGTGACAAACTGCCCAACCCTTCTCACCCAGCCACTTTGCTTAGGCTTGCCTAATGCTTGGGTAAGTATATCGTTCCTTGATGATATGTCTATCACACTATAGATACTTGATTTTTGAGGCTCGATGATGAATTGAAGGTGAATGAAGAGCAAAAGAAATGAGCAAAATGACCCTGGAAGCAAAAAGAAGAGAATCGAGAAGGAACCGACCAAAAGCTTTGAAAATTGACACATGAATTTGAAAAATCACATATATTAATCCATGAGGAATCTGGTGATGAGTTATATACCATTGTGAAGCTACAGATATCTAGTTTTCATAGAATTTTACGAATTTTATGGTTGTCCTACTATTGGCTGGCGGTCCTCCCATAGCCAATCAACTATCTTTCTTTTATTTTTGGCAAATTTCACCACCAACCTTGCTTTTTCATCCTCTTTCTTCTTTTTTTTAATTTCAGCCCTCAACTATATAAACCCCCCTCCTCCTCACTTTTCAACATATACTAAAATCTTTTCTTCTCCCTAGGGGTGTTCAAAATTACCCGACCTGACCCGATCAGGCTTTATCAGGTTGGTCGGGTTACGGGCGGGTTAAAGTAATAAAAAAACCCAAAATCGGGTTATAAACTTCGGGCTTTTTGCAATCGGGTTTAATTCATGTAACCCGACACTCGAACTTCATGGTTATCCGACACTCGACATATCGAGTAGATAGTGTCGAGTGTCGGATGATGCATCCGACACTCGATGTCTTCGAAAATAGTTTGATATTGAGTGTTGGTTGTGAATCCGACACGACTCAACATGTAAGTGTCGAGTGGCTAGTGTTGACTGTTGGATGATTCATCCGACACTCGATGTCTTCGAAAATAGTCTGATATCAAGTTTCGATTGTGAATCTGACACGACTCGACATGTAAGTGTCGAGTGGACCCGACAAACTCGATCAACCCGACCATTCAGGTTATATCTTGGGTTACATGCTTCAGAAACCTGATTACGGGTTTAAATTGTCTAACCCGATCATGTATCAGGTTTTGTCAGGTTGGGCAAAACTTGACCCGACCCGACCCGACCCGACCCATTCTCCCTCTTGAAGACACACTTAAGAATTCAAGGGGTCTTTTCTAGTTTAAAGTGTTTTAAGGCATTCTATTGCTCTAAACCCGAAAATGGTACGTCTTCAAAGCAGTTCTCTCTTCTCTCTCTTTATTTCTTCTTTATTTTTCTTGCTTAGAATTAAGATGTTTAGGTTTATTTATGCTTAGAATCAGCATGTTTATGATTTATTGTGATGCTTAGAAGCATATTTAGGATTATTAAGAATCATTCTAATCCTTATTTGTTTTGCAAGATGGACAAGCGTGTCGATCTGCTTTCCTTTCTTTATTTAGAATCATGCTAGGATTTATTTTCTTTGCGAATGCTTAGAATCATGCTTGAAAGCACATTATTAAAATCATGTTAGGAGTCAAACCTATTTTTTGAGAATGCTAAGAAATGGCATAGAATAGGCAAGAATTATCATGATTGGTTGAAATTGCCCCGATTACTTTGATTGATTGAATTAGACATAATTATCATGGTTAGGCTAGAATATGCCATAATTTGATATGATTGACATGGTTAGGCTAGGATAGCCATGTGTTGTTATGATTGATGTGATTAGACTAGAAATGCGATGCTAGGTTAGAATTGTCATGTTTAGAATCTATATTATCAATTAAACTATGATAGAATAGCAATGAATAGGTAGAATTACCATGATAAGAATTATAAAATTTAGGTCGAAGTGCCATGATTTTAGTTTATGGCCTTAATTAGAATTTTAATTGATTGATATGAATGAATGTTTGAATATACCATGTTTAAAAGTATAATCGTTTGATGCCATGAAATGATGATGGACTTATATTGATGACGATGGACTATTACTTTGAATATATGATAAATATATGCTCAAAGAGACTTGATAAGCATTGAATAAACCACATATGATAGTGAGGAATTCACTATTTATCAAGTCTCGAATTAATTTGATTATATTCATTATTTGATATGCATGAATATGCTATGTTATGATTGAATGAATGATATTTGAAGTGTTAAAAGTAGAATTTGCTTTATTTGTTGAATAACAAAATTATTGTAATCCTCCTCTCATTCCCCTATGTTTGCACAAAAATTGTAATTTGCTCTGCTCCATCTTTCTATGTATGAATATACATTATTATTGGTTGACTATACCTAAAATGTTTTAATGAAGATAAATGAATAATGTGTGCATAAAATAAACAACACTAAGTGGACAGTATAACAAAATAAAGCTATTTTATGTGGTATTTCCTAATAGAGGCCGAATTTATATCCGGGCAGGCTGAAGGCTCATGCCTAATTTTCTGAACCAATCTCTGAAAGGATGAGAGTGATTTATGTCCCGAAGTGAGAGGTCGGATTGCCATCGTCTAGTTTCCCAATAAAAAATTAGGTGACGACTCCATTCTTCTGACATGCCCATGGCTTGTTTGTGTTTCTTTAAATCTGAAAAGAAGCTTTGACATAGTATTATGGTCGCAAATGCTCCCTTATTTCGCACTACACCGAACTGAGAATGTCCTTGCAATTCTTCCTACAACAAACAAAGCATGCATTAAGTCAGCATTCATTGAAGCATCTTTAATATCCAACATAAAAACTAAAATACAGTGTAGTATACTTACAATCTTCTCAATTATGGGAACCACAATGGAATGTGTTTCCCATCCTTCGTTTTCTGACCCTTCTTCCAAAGCTCACATCGATCACTAGGTGAATCCCAGTCTCCAAATTCTGTCCACTGGTGAAAAACATTTCAACCATTAGCTAAACATGAAGATTGTAGAGTAATGTGTTTCAAACAACTTAAAATAATATATAAATTGTTTCACAGGCTTTAACCTATGTACATATATAAGTAAACACTTTAGATTTGAGAAAGGGGAGCTTATATATCTTTAATTGCAAAAGCAATTCATAACAAATACAATTCTAGTAAGAAACATAAATCATTCATTGATCTTTAATTCTGAAGGTATCTCCCCCATAAAAACTATAATTCTTAAACAACAAGAAAAGGAAACAAAAACCAAAAACTCATCAAATATCTGACCTTAAATCAAAACTGAAAATTTAAAAAAGTGAAACAAAACTGTAAAAGCAAAGAACATTAAACAGACAAAAATTAAAAGCATATTTTGAAATCATACTGAACTTGAATCTAGAAAGAGAAATTGAAACTGATCTCGATGGCTCTTCACATGAAAGAAAAGACAACCAAGAAGGCAATTTTAGAAGTCAGATTGATGCGTTCGAAACTAGCAAGTATACTAGTCGCATAAGTAATAAAGTGATGAGTGAGATATCGTTCCCACGAGGATTGATTCTAATTAAATTTGTTATTTTTCAGCAACAATAAACTAAATATGGGAGGTTTTGTTGAATGATTAATTAAACTGAATACGAAGGCAAATAAAGAATAACACAACACAATATTAAATGAATTGAAAATTCAATGAGAGACACTTGGTTAAGGGTTCTTTCTCTGCCACAAGATATGAATTTGTGAATTAACATAGAATTGTAATCCAATTACAGCATTGAAGTTATCAACCGTAGATAACAACAAGCTCTGTTATCCCAATCTTTCCTTACTTTGTTGTTAAATAAAACAAGCTCTTTATTTAATCTCTATCCATTAAACAACCTAGAACAAGCTCTCTAAGTTTAAATTCAATAGAAGCATTACGATGAGAAAGATAGGTTGATCTAAGCAATAATCACACAAGTTCAGATTATTTAACCTAGGTTGTATTTTCCAATTGCAATCTCTGATCACAATTTTGCTACTAATGATTGGAAATTCATGACAATTACGGATCAAGATTTCTAATCTAGCAATAGACAACAACAGATTATATTCAGTTGGCCATTCCAAATACAATCAGTAAGCAATCATAAGCATTAGATATGGGAAAATACAAGCAACTTCAATTAGAGAATTGGATAACAATTTCTTACACAATCAACTCACAAAATCCATATCAAGGGCTTTGAAATCACCCTCAACCAATTCAGATTTAGTTACACATATTCAATCAGAATAACAAATACAATACAGAGAAATTCCAGAATTGAAAAGGAAAGAAAGAACTTAGCAAATTCTTTGAAAATCTTCTTTGTAGATGAATCTTCTTGGAATTGTAGTTCCTCCTCTTTCAAAATCTTCTTTCTCCTTCAAGAACTCCAAGGGATGAGAGAAATCTAGAAATGCAGCCTCCTCCCACGTTTTCCCCTCTTCAAGTTATGAAAATAAAACCCTAAAATGTGTTTAAAGCTACTAACCTGCTACAGTGTCCCGTATTATACATGCTACAGTGATTTGTGGAATTACATTTCTATAATTCTCACACTGTTTTGATTACAACTTTTGGTACACTGAATGGATTTATAAACCGTAAATTTCTCCAGAAAATAGACTTCGAGAGCTTTCCAACGGTATATAATATGTCATCGGGTTCATTGTATATCAATACAATTAAATCCGAGAAGATGGTTGACTAGCAGAGGTGAAAATGAAGGTTTTACTCCATTTTTGTGCAAGTTGCTCCAAAACTCCTACAAACATCAAAACCACACAAAAACATAAAAATACCAAGGAATATAGCAAAGAAACATGGACGAATTGATATGAAAATAATACTTAAATAGACACTTATCACAGATCAATAACAAAAAAAAAATTAACGCAATAAGAGGCGTAAACTGGATTTAACGCTCCATCTGTAATCTCTATCTGCTGGTTTGCTTCATTTTCGTTTGCTTTCTCTTTATTGTGTTTATTTGAGTTGAGTTTTTTTTTCAGGTTGTTTCATTCATCCCAGGTAATATTTTCTAATCTCGGTTTTTAGAATGGTGGCTTAAAAAGTTCAATTCCTCTTGAAACGCATTCTGGATCTCTTCAATCCATAATGGCTGAATAAGGAGGCTAACTTCTAAACTTTTTAGACCCATTCTAACTGACTTGTTTGTGTTTACTGATTTGTTGGACTTTATTATTTTCTGAGTAAGTTTAGTTTTATGTAATTTCGAGTTGTTGTGTGTTTTTGTCTTTATCAGTTTCGATTCGAAAAAAAAAAACATTGTGGAAAAACCTGAGAATGGCAGAATATGGGGTTTTCTTAACTCTTGAAACGCATTCTCTCTCAATAAATCTGTAGTTTGTTTATTTCATGTTGTTTGAAGTGTCTTGTTTCTTGTTTTGTTCTTTCATAATAAAGGTATATAGGCTGGAAACCTTAAGTCTGCGGGCTACTGGTCCTAAGGATTGTTGAAATATACAATCTTGACTCAGGTGTAACAACGCCACGTACCTCTTTTCTTGCATTTTGTGGGTCGATGATAAGATAATGATTGAATTAAGAATAACTCTTGGAAAATGATAAATGATGCATGGATCTGTGTGCTTGAAATGTTTATTGGTTTTCGCTTTGCTTTTGATTCCTTGCGCAACATTGAGCACTGAGCTATTATCACTGAGTTATTTGTTCACTTAGAGAAAGTTTATGTAATTTAAATGTTTCTTCAGATTTCAATGAATTCTAGAACTTGTTTGATGGTCACTCGAGGCGAAATCCTAGACTGTGCAACATTGGGGAAATGATTTAGGCCATCTTTGGACCGTTTGAGCCTTAATAGCCAACCTTGACTGAAATTGATCCCTAGTTACCCCTTTGAGCCTCTGTAAGCCTTTTTCTTTGTTAACTCACTAAAAGATTTCCTAACCTCAAATGAATTTGTTCCAAACAGTTTATCCCTTACCTATGAGCATGTAGATCATTCACAATTAAATTCTGAGCTATGTTCTGGTTTTGGGAAGTTAGAGGAGGTTGGGATGTGTCATGAGCAATGCAAATGAGTCCTATTGTGTTTGTAAAAAAAAAAAAAGAAAAAAAAAATCTGTACTTATCTTCCACGTACTTAAACATTGAGGACAATGTATTGTTTAAGTGTGGGGGAGTGGAATTGCAGTTAAGAAAAAAAAGAAAAAAAAGAAGATTGAGTGTTCTAAATAAGTTTGGGGGAGTAACCTGGTGAATTAAAATAAAGTTGTGTTATAGGGTGAGCTCTACATAATCTTGAATGATTTATGTGTTTGTGGGTGATTTGAGCCAAATTATTATCCTTGATCATACCTTCACCCAAGCCAAACGTTACAAGCTTAATAAAGTCCTACTTGATCCTTGGTGTTGTGCATGTCTACATTAGTGGAGAGTGACTTGAAAAGCAGGCCTATGGAGTTCATTTATACACACATCTTCAATATTAAATATGATTCATTTTTATGCATAAACTCATCCGGGTTACAAGTGATTAGGTGAGAATGGCTCTACACACACACACTTGAGGAATTGAAGTGAAGCGAAACTAATCTTTGAGATAAAATTCTTGATCAAGTGCATTATTTTGAAGTTTTCCTTGGGTTATAATTAAGTACAATCTTTGAGGCCTATTTGCAAGTTGAAGCATTGTGTGTGTTTTAATTTTTCTTTGATTCTGTTTCGGTTTAGTTTTGTTTCGTATCATTTTAGTTGCTCGAGGACTAGCAAAGTCTAAGTGTGGGGGAATTTGATAGGTGTCTATTTATGTATTACTTTTATATCAATTCGTCCATGTTTCTTTGCTATATTCCTTGGTATTTTTATGTTTTTGTGTGGTTTTGATGTTTGTAGGAGTTTTGGAGCAACTTGCACAAAAATGGAGTAAAACCCTTCATTTTCACCTCTGCTAGTCAGTGATCTTCTCGGATTTAATTGTATTGATATACAATGAACCCGATGACATATTATATACCGTTGGAAAGCTCTCGAAGTCTATTTTCTGGAGAAATTTACGGTTTATAAATCCATTCAGTGTACCAAAAGTTGTAATCAAAACAGTGTGAGATGTATAGAAATATAATTCCACAAGCACTGTAGCATGTATAATACGGGACACTGTAGCAAGGTCACTGTAGCAGAGTATTTAAACACATTTTAGGGTTTTATTTTCATAACTTGAAGAGGGGAGAACGTGGTGGAGGCTGAAGCTCTGGAATTCTTTCATCTCTTGGAGTTCTTGAAGGAGAAAGGAAGCTTGGAAAGAGGAAGAACTACAATCCAAAGAGAATTACATCAAATTTGCTAAGTTTTTCCCTTCCCTTTCATTTTCTGGAATGTCTCCATGTTGTATTGTATTTACCACGTTCTTAAACATGTGTAACTGAATCTGAATTGGTTGAGGGTGATTTCAAAGCCCCTGATATGGTTTTTGTAAGTTGATTGTGTAAGGAATTGTTATCCAATTCTCTAATTGAAGTTGCTTGTATTTTCCCATATTTAATGCTTATGATTGCTTGCTGATTGTATTTGGGTGGCCAACTGAATATAATCTGGTTTGATTCTATTGCTAGACTAGAAATCTTGATCCGTAATTGTCTTGAATTTCTAATCATTAGTAGCAAAATTGTGATCAGAGATTACAATTGGAGAATATAACCTAAGTTAAATAATCCGAGCTTGTGTGTTTATTGCTTAGATCAACCTATCTTTCTTATCATAATGCATCCATTGAATTAAACTCAGAGAGCTTGTTCTAGGTTGTTTAATGGATAGAGATTAAATAAAGAGCTTGTTTTATTTAACAACAAAGTAAGGAAAGATTGGGATAACAGAGCTTGTTGTTATCTACGGTTGATAATTTCAATGGTGTAATTGGATGACAATTCTACAATTAATTCGCAAATCCATATCTTGTGGTAGAGAAGGATCCCTTAACCAGGTTTCTCTCATTGATTTTTCAATCTGTTTAAATTTGCATTGTGTTATTCTTTACTTGCATTAATATTTCATCTATTAATCAATCAACAAAACCCCCCTCATTTAGTTTATTGTTGCTTTCGAATAACAAATTCAATTAGAATCAATCCTCGTGGGAACGATATCTTACTCATCACTTTATTACTTGTGCGACTAGTATACTTGCTAGTTTCGAACGCATCACAAATATTAAAAAAATTATTGTAGTGCCGACTTTTAACTTAACTTGTTATCCAAATCCAATCTATTTAACCCGTTTTTTATCTTCAGGTTAGACAATTATGTGTAACACGATTTGTATAAATTCTAAACATAAAACATAAATAATAGTTTATTAATTTAATATATAACAAATATTTTGAAATCTATTGAAATATCCAAATTTAATATAATACAAAAACATAAACAAAGTTTTGTACCCATAGGTCCATCTAAAGTATATTTAAGACAAATAATTAAAAATGACTAATTATTGAATTATTTCTGAAAATAAAATTGGACATTCTATAAGTTTCTCCCTTGTGTTCTCTATCAAAACAAAATGTCATACTTGGACACACATAAGAAAAAATACAATAACTTTAGAATTTCATAACTGAAAAGTAAAATAAGATTGACAAAATAAAACAATTATGATAAGTTAATGCCTCCTATTAATCATCAAGAGTAACAGTTGAGTTAGTACCTCCTATTAGTTATTATTTGTAATAATTTGTTGTATTTTAATATATTTTTTAATGTATCAAAAATAAATTTATTAAATTATCCTTAATATTAACGGTGAAATGGTTTTTTATCAAATAAACACAAACACGGTCTAATATTAAACGGGTTTTATCGTGTTAACCCCTTGACAATCTGATCCCATAATATTAGATCCAAAATACGTTTTTATCCAATGGGTTCATGTCATCATGTTAACGGGTCATATAGAATTTTCCAGGCTACCTCCAATTTCAAACCGTTGTTCAAAACTAATAAACAACATAAGAGTATTGTTGGCATTTCTATTTATGAAAATAATAAAATAATTTTTTAAAAAAAAAATTAGTAACAAAGTATCAAATATAGCCATAAGCACTCTTCCTTTATCAATAATTTCTACAAATTTGATTTTTTCCATGTCTATTAATATTGGAGATGATACACCAAATATATATAATCTATGATCCAAATGTTTGTATCATTTAAGATTAGAATCCAACTATCCAAGTTGGAAAACGATGTTGATGTGTTTTACAAAAGTATCATTTGTTCTAATTATCAAAATCTTTACTATGCATTGTATTAGAAAATTTAAAAAAAAAAATTCTTCAAAAATGAATAAGGAACAAGCCAAATCTATATGGTTCAAGATTTTCTTTTTAACTTGATTGTGGTTCGAGTATCAGATCTTGGAATTCTAGGTTTGTAGTTTTATTTTTATTTCTATTTTTTTGAATGTCTTCCTGGGTTTCATGAGATGCTTTTCTACATTTCATGATATTATTGTTGTATTTATTTCGCATTTAGTGGACTACCATAAATCATTTTTCATCTGGATTATTTGTTGGTCAATGTCAAACATTAAGGAGCATAATATGAACTCATTGGTTTGTGGTCACCATTTAATAATGTGCTGTTTTAGTTGTGCTCATATCTAGAGTAGTGTGATTAGAATCAAGTCTAACCCGGTATGATTTATTGTGTACCCACTATGAGAGGGTCAATATGGTGAACTAATATCACATGGAAAGTTGTTGGCTCGCCAATATAAATATGTAAAGTGGCCCTATTCCACTTTACTTTTTGGAGAAAAGAGGGAAGGGGCAGAATCCCTTCCTTTGGCTTTTCTTTCGTGCAGGAATCATGAGACCCACCATATATAAGGCAAAACCAACATCATCAACACTTCAAATGGCCAGTACATCCACTCCATGTTAGTGTTTGAATTTGTTTTTGTACATTAGAACTTGAAATAGAGTTGATCATATGGAGATGGGCTATTTTGGATTCAACAATTTGTATCAGAGCCTAGATCGTACTCTACTCAAGCTTCTATGTGCATTTTGTGGCTCATCGAGTGATGTTCAATGTTGTTTTGCATTGTTAGCCATTGATTCACATCTATTTTTTCTCGGAGTTCTCTTTTTGTTAATTTTTTGTATAAATTTATGTTTGATTAAGGTTGTTTATGGCATAGGTAAATTGATAATGTCATCGTCCCCAATTTTTATGGCTGAATTTGATGTTGAATTGAAATGGGTTGAAATTGGGTTAAATAACATATTTACCAAGCTTTCAGGTAAGGAAGAGAGCTTCTCATGATTATAATGGAAAATTTTTTGCCCCCCTAAAGTTTTGCACTTTACAAAACCCCTTACATTAAAATTTTGTAGAACCCCATTTTTGGTAATTTACATTTGGTCCTTAGGTAGTTGAATTACATATAGACCCCCAAATTTTCTATGATCTCCGGGAGACCCAATTTTGAAAAATTAACTGAGGTCCACAATTTTTCTATAATTACAAAGGACCTTTTGTTGATAAATTACATTAAGGTCCATATTTTCTGAATTATTTCCACGCTCCACCCTAAAGAAAGTTGATTTACAAAGATCTAGATATTGGGTACTAAATCTAGATATTGGGTACTAAAACCAATAATTTTGAATGGTTGTGCAGTCACTTGTCGTGGGGCCAATCATGATAAATTGTTTGGGTTTTATTAAAAAGAAATTTGGGGCCTAAATCAATTGTCTATATGGTGGATTACAATTTTTATTAAATCCATACAAGTGATGAACTTACCCTATCGGTTTGTCATTACTTGGTAGGATGTTTGGGGAGATAAAGAGATTGGTTGGGTATTTAGTACTTCTCATGATTTAAGATTACCATGTCGGTATCGAGTCATGTTTATTCTTGTATTCAACTAATTCTACTTTATCAAGTTTGGAGAGTTTTCATTCGGTATAAAGAAAACTCTTGTATTTGCACATAGAACGAGTGGCAAGATATGTGATAATGAGAAATCTTACATGTTTTATAGTTTCACATGTGGTATCAGAGCTGGATTTTGTATTTCCCATTCCAAGGCCTTTGTAGATATTTTTTGGTAATTCTGTAGCAATTGCTTCCTCTCATTATACTAGGAGTTTTTCATGCTCCAAACACATAAATATTAAGTACTTGTTTGTAAGAGAAAGTGGCTTAATCTTGTATGTGCATTGAGCATATTTCAACAACGCTCATGTTGGGTGACCCATTAACTAAGGGTTTAGCTCCAAAGATTTTTCAGGAGCATGTAACTCATATGGGTCTGATGGAGTCATCCGTCGTATTATAGGAGCTCTGTGTATTATAATTGATTGCAACTGCTAATGAAATCATATGATCTTTTGTTTATGGATTGCCATATATGATTATGTACACATTTGGTTTATTATGGCATTTGTGATTGAGGCATTCAAGTTTGGTCTCAATTGGCATGATTGGATACATGGCATGGCATCATTTGATGTACAACATCATAGGATGTGCAGCAATGTTGGATGTGCAATATTATTGGATATATAGCATTATTGGATGCTGGCGCGTCACTTGGTTAGATGTTTAGCATCATTTGGTTCAAATGCTTAACATCATTTCGTTAGATGCCTGGATTTTATGGAAATGGGCATATTGATCAATTGTTAATGTCATTTCCATGTTAGACTTGCATGCTACTGCCTTAATCAACTTGTTTGTAAAATCTTTGTTATGGATTAAACATTCGGTCGGTGTTGCCATAGCTATGGAGGATGGTTTATGTTGTCTAAATAAGAGATTGTTGTATTTATTTCATATTTAGTGAACTACCATAAATCATTTTCCATCTGGATTATTTATTGGCTAATGTCAAACATTAAGGAGCATATTATGGACTCATATGCTTGTAATCACCATTTAACAATGAGTCATTTTGGTTGTGCCCATATTTGGAGTAGTGTGATTAGGATCAAGTGTAACCCAGTGTGATTTATTATGGACCAGTTATAGGAGGGTCAATATGGTAAACTACCCCACATATATAAATATGCAAAGCAACCCCATTCTAATTTACTTTTTGGAGAAAAAAGGTAAGGGACAGAACCCTTTCCTTTGGCCTTTCTTTCATGTAGGAATCATGAGACCCATCACATACAAGGCAAAACCAACATCACCAACACTTCACATTGCCAATTCATCCACTCCAGGTTAATGTTTGAATTTGTTTTTTCTTAGAACTTGAAGTAGAATTGATCATATGGAGATGGGTTGTTTTGGATCCAACAATTATTGGATATATGCTTTTATAATTTAAGTATGTCTATACCTTGTATTTGTAAAAAAATGGGTATTCTTGAATTAATGTAGAGAAAGGTATGAGAAAAGAAATTAAGGGAAAAAAAAGAAGAAATAAATTAAAGAGTCTTTTGTTTGGCTGTCAAGAAAATAATACTCATCTCCAACTTCTAGCCATATAGCTAACGAAGGCCTTCGCCTTAAGCTTCAAAATTAACAAGGTCATGTGAGGTGAAGTGAGGTGTTTGGCAGGCTGGATGTCAGATATAGTATAGGTTTGAGCTGCTTTCAATTTTTGTCCTAATGGCATCACAGAGACACCTTCACCACATTCAAAGTAACTAACTCTTCCCTCTTCTCTTACTTACATTTTACATTTGGTAGAAGTGTTTGATATTTATGCCTAACCATTTTTATTAGTTCCTTCCTTTTAATTATGCTAATATATATATATATATATATATATATATATATATGTATATCTTATATGCTTAATTATATGCAAATTTCATAATTTGGGTTTTTGGCTAATCAATTGCTAGGAAATTAGGTAGATAAGAAGTTAGTTTGCTGCTATTGATAAATGATGTATGTTAAACTATTTGTATGATATAGAAAATTCACTTATCATACTATAGCATTTTGCAAACATCAACTAGAAGGAATGTAAGAAAAATGTCACACTTATGTAATATTTTCTTTAAAATATTATTTTATACCTTTTTGCAACTGAAAAGCTAAGACACATTTTTAAGCTGGATAAAAATTCCAACTCCCTATATACACTTTTTCACTTTTCCTTCTCATCTCCGGGATTTTTCATCTAAACATGAATCTCAAACTGGCTTGATTGTCGAAGGCTTAACATCGGTGAAAAATCTGGTGCACTCTAACTCTAATTTTGTTGTAGTAAGAGTATGACCTATAGAAAGGCTTGTAAACAGCTAATTTGAACAACTACAAGAGGAGTTTGGATTTGTGAACAGTTGATCGTGAGCTGTTGATTGAAGCAACTGCAAACAAAGTGGAGGTTTAGATTCATGAGCAAACAGTTGCAAGCTAATGCAAGGGAAGAGGAGGTGGAATGGTGATATAACATTTCAAACACCACGTAGTACTCAGAGGTCCTTTGGATGCCTGAAAACCAACTAAGTAGGTTAATTCTTGTTCAAAGTTTGCAATTTGCTTTATGAGCACCATGATGAATTGTTTTTGCTTGAGATTTGAAGTTAGATTAATTCTTGATTGGATTTGAATAATTTGAAGAAGAATAAAGGAGATGAAACATGCTTGTAGGAGTTCAAAAACGATTAGGCTTGAGTAAATGCTTTTTTTGTTCATTTGGGGGCATAATAGTTATTAAACCTAGCTCTTCATGTATCGATTTGTGACACGTTGCTATTTTAAACTTATGACTATTGATTACAGATATATATCCAATAGCTAAGATAATTGATGAGTTAGCATCATCAATGAAATTATTTTTTTTATTTTTAATCTCAACCATTAGATAAAGTGAGATGAATAGTTATAAATTTGTATCTAGTTTTAAGTCAAGAAATTTAATTAAGATATCCTATTTTATATATATTTCTGTTAGTGTTGCCCTCAAATCTTGGTAAATTTGGAGTCAAACCTAGGAACCTGCACTTCTACATAAGAAATGTCGCACTCCTACATAAGAAATGTGCGCTCCTGCGCAATATTGGTAGAGATGTTGCACTCTTTTACAAGGTGAGTTGTGCTCTTATGCAAGATTGGTGCTCCCGCTTAAGATTTGTTGTATTGCGGTGCAATGAAGAGGACAAGATGCTTCGGCGCTAGGCAGCGACCTTGCACTCCTACACAAGGGACATTGCACTGCTGCACAAATTTCGATTACTGTATGCTGTCTGGACACTATTTAAAAGCTGTCTTTTGTATTTTGAGAGAGACTTCTTAATATTCTCTTATAGGTTTCTAGGGAAATGTGAGGGCTAAGAAAAGAGTGTTTCTTAGTGAGAGAGAGTATTGTAAGCCTTGTAATCTTGTTTTTTTTATAGTGAAAAATCCTTCTACAGTCTTCCCATTGGATGTAGGCTTAGTTGGCCGAACCATTTAAATCTTGGTGTTATTTTTTGTTTATTTTTTCTTTATTTGTTTGCTTGTTGTGGATTGATATCTCTATTATGGTTGGTATTTTATAGCTCTTGGGTGGAATTGGTTGCCTAGATCCATGATCTGTCACAATAATTTGGTATCAGAGCCTTGGTTTAGGCTTGGCTTCACATACAACCTATTCATGAAAATTTTCAAGTGAGAAACAATGGCTTGAACCAAGTTTAAAATAAAGAAGTTCAATGGCAAATGTGACTTTGGTCTTTGGAAGAAGAAGATGAGGGCGATTCTCGTGCAAAAAAAAGTGCACAAAGGCTCTTGAATAAAAAACTGCCCTAAAGGAAGATTTATCTGAGGAGGAGAAAGATGAGATCATGGAGACAGCCTATAGCACTCTCACTCTACTTGACAGATAACATTCTGCGGCAAATTGATGGAGAGGATACTGCAGCAAAGGTTTGGCTAAAACTTGAATCTTTGTATATGACTAAATCTTTGTCCAATGAGATATATCTCAAAGAGTAACTATTTGGGTTCAAGATAGATCTATCTAAGGCACTAGAAAATAATCTTGATGACTTTAAAAAGATTATGGTTGTTCTTGCTAATGTTGATGAGAAGATTAGTAATGAAAATCGGGCAATTATTCTCTTAAACTCTCTACTAGATGATTTCAGGGAGGTTAAGTCTGCTATTAAATATGGCAGAGATAGTCTTGATCTGGATAATAAACTTGGGGCTCTGAGATTAGGACTGAGAAAAAACTAAAAGTAATGGGGAGGGTTTGACAGCGAGGGATAGATCTAAGAAGAGAGAGCAAAAAGGCAAGGGCAAGTCGAGATCAAAGTCAAAATACAAGCAATGAAAAAGATGTTTTCACTATAAAAAGGAAGGTCGTTTTATGTGTGATTATCCTAATTAGAAGAACAAAAAGGAGAAGAGAGTTACAGATGGTGATGCAACTGTGGCATCAATGTCAGACTATGAAGGTGCACAGGTTATGACAATGTCAGACATGAGATTTGATGGTAAGTGGACTCTTGATTTAGGCTGCACATTCCACATGTCCTAGAGAGAATTTTTAGCTTCTTTTCAGTTAGTTGATGGGGGAAATTTCTAATCGGGAACAATGTAGCTTGTGATATGGTGGGAATAGGTTATATCAGATTTAGGATGTTTGATGGGACTATCAAAATTTTGAAGGAAGTGAGGCATGTTCCTGGGTTAAAGAGGAACTTGATTTCCTTAGGCACGTTGGATAAAACAAGTTGCGAGTACAAGCCATCATCTGGAATATTACGTGTAACAAAGGGAGCACTAGTTGTCATAAAAGTCAAGATTCATAATGGCTTGTATGTGTTGCAAAAGGAAGTCTTAACTGGTGAACTAGCAGTCTTAAAGGCATCTGATAGGGATAAAACCAAGCTTTGGCATCAAAGGCTTGGTCATATCACTAAGAGAGGTTTGAAGCAACTGAGCAATCAAAGGTTGTTATGTGGTGATCAAGTGAGTAAACTTGAGTTTTGCGAGCACTATATCTTTGGGAAGCAATATCGACTATGTTTCTCAATGGGTGTTCATACTATAAAGGGTACTATTGATTATATGCATTCAGATCTCTGGGGTCCAGCTAGTAAGTCGTCTCATGGTGGTAACAGGTATTTCTTGTCCTTGATTGATAATTATTCTAGGAAGGTGTGGATTTACTTGTTGAAACATAAGAATAAAGCTTTTGAAAAGTTTAGGTAGTGGAAAAAGCTTGTAGAAACTCAGACTGGTAAAAGGGTAAAGAAACTTAGGACAGATAATGGGCTTGAGTTTTGTAGTCATGAATTTGATTCTTATTGTAAAGACCTTGGGATTATGAGGCATAAAATAGTTAGGCATATCCACCAACAAAATGGCTTAATTGAGAGAATAAATAGGACTTTGGTGGAGCGAGTTAGGCGCATGCTCTCTAATCGGGAAAAGAGTTATGGGTAGAAGCTATGAGTACGACAACTTATCTAGTTAGTAGAAGTCCTTTAATGACACATCCAAAAAAGGATTATCTCCCAAGTATAGGAGTGTCGAAGTAATAAAACCCGGTGAGACCGGGGTCGATCCACGAGGAAGGGAATTTAAGCGTTACAAATTATAAGCTAAACAAATGTGATATGGATGATTCAAAGAGGTGACATGATAATATCAACAAGTATGTAAGATGGTAGGTGGTATTACCGACCATTCAAATATAAAACAAAAAGCAAGAGGAGGTAAAACCATCCATGGAAATAGGTGGTATAACCAACCATAGTAAATTAAAGAAAATTTCATAAGGTGGTGAACCTACCATAGTAAATAAAAAGTTCATAAACAATAGAATAATTAAAATACAAGAGGAATTAACACAATAACAATGAAGGCTAAGGTTAGGGGATCCGCCCTTGATATTTCAAATAAGGATAATTAACCAATTTTAGTTATATGAATTATATTTGTTTCATTACCAATATTTATACCACTTCTTGTAAATGGGTTCAAGCATCCAATGTGCCAATCACCATATGTCTACAATAAATCAAGGTTCCTAACTAGATTCGTGTCGGTAAGGAAGAACCATACATCATCTAGAAAGGATCCAAGCATTTGATGTGCCAAGGATTGTCGACAATGGATCAAGACCTCCACTTTACGAGTGGTGTCAAGATTGATTAAGAAATTAAATATAAATCATATTGAATAAACATTATAAGATTAAGATTATTAAGCACATATTAAGGGTTAGAGAATCCTTATTCTCATATCAAGGGTTTCACCCTTTCACCTTAGCAAAAGAGAAATTAGAAGAACATTATAATAGAAAGAAAATAAAATGCAAGAAAAAGGAAATTCATTAATAACATAAACACACAAAACACAATACAAGATCCTAGCCAAAGCCAAAATGTTCCAGCCAAGGCCAAGATGCCCTAATGGGTCACAAGGCACCTCTATTTATAGATACATCCAGGGGCAAACTTGTCAAATTACAAGGGCATAATTGTCAAATATTAGTTGTAAATATCTTTGACAATTGGGATCATTAGGCACCGACTTTGACCATCAATTTTGACATCGAAATGTTGTGAATTTTAATCACATGTCTTCATGAAAGTTGTAGATTTCTCTCAGCTTTCTAGAACATATTGATTTGCACAATTGGATACGTATTTTGAGAGATACGGTCCAAATACTGAGGCCTGGTCAGACTGGGCTGAGACTATAGATGGGTTCATTCAAGCCCAATTTTGGTCCACTAAGAGCCCGAATTTGATGATGCTTGTGAAATGCAATCTTGTAGACAATTGAATCAGCTTTCCAAAACATTAAGAATTGCACCATTCTGATCTATAAATAGAGAGTTATGCCCATTTTACCGAACCTGTAACAAAACCAAAATTAAGAGGAAGTTAATTCCAAAGATACAAAGCTACAAATATGCTTAAGTTGAGGAATTTAATGACACTATTAATGCAATATGATGAACTAAACTCTTATTAAACATACATATTTAAGTGGTCATCACACCCCCCAACTAGCTTATTGCTAGTCCCTAGCAATTAAAGCGTTATTATTTAGAAGTGATTTATAGAATTTAATATCCAAGGTGGTCATTATTGCACTCTCCTTGATTTTATCCAAATAAACAAACTCTCAACCCAATTATTATTATTATTTTTTTTATGACTCATGTACCCTTCAGTCAAGATATCAATAAACCTCCTTTTTGTGCTCAGTCAACACATGACTATGGGCTTATTAGAAAGAAGCCATATCGGTTCTAATATTTGTTAAGGCTAACAACTGTAGGTAGGGGGCATTCATTTATTTTATATGTATATATGTTTTTTTTTTTGAAGAATGCATCTTTAACCCATGTAGCGAGCCTTAGGCTAATGACTCCCAAACCAGTTGGCCTTAGGGCATTAGGTGTTAAGACACCCCTACGAGCTTAACGACTCGGGTTGTCGATGCCTTATTTTGCTTAGAAACTTGTGGATAGTTCAATGTTCAATCCCATTTAAGCTTTCTCCCTTAAAATTTTTTTCAGAACGAGCTTCGGGCCCCAATAGCTCCAAACCCAGTTGGTTCTTAGTGGTATTAGTGTAAGGAAACCCTGGCAATGCTCGAATTAAGCAGGCTACGAGACCAAAAATTTATCCACAATTGCTCTCTTCTTCTTTTTTTTTTTTTACTTTTTTTTCACTTTTTTTTTTTTTTAACTTTCCCCTTCCTTTGTGTTGTTATCCTAAACAAAACAAAAGAACTCAAAATTACAACAATTCATTTTGCCACCCACAATCATGCATCAAGGTATGTGTGTGTGTGTTGTGAAGAAAGGTTCATGAATACTTGCTTAATGAGTACATAATGACACAATTTATTAAATGATAAAGTTGCGAGAGTTCATAGATTTGAATAATTCAAAGTGAAATGAATAAGACTTCCTTGTTATAAAATCAAAAATCAAGACTAAGTAATATCAAGTTAGCTAAAATGAGTTCACAAAATCAAAATAAAATGAAAAATTGGTTAGAATGGGTGTCAAGAGTTCAAACTGGTCCTCCCTACTCTGCCATTCCTGACCCAGAATGCGTCTCAAGAGGATTTGAACTCCTTACACCGCACTCTGAATCTAATTACTAACTCGCTTTTTTTTTTTTTTTTGCAAGAAAAAGAAAATTCAAGACACACACTTATGTCTACTATCCTTCCCCCCCCAACCAAATGAAAAATTTGTCCTCAATGTTTAAATGTAGAGAGATAAAGTATAGGGGACATTACCTGAAGCTTCTATTATTTAAGAGAGATGACCTGAAAGACTCATAAAACAAAATAAAATAAAGCATAAGAAAACATTATAAACGGAGATACAGATCCAATTTGCATTTTTTGTTTTGCCCTCCTGCCCAATTAATTTGAGTACTAGCTGGGTCAGGTTCATACTCAACTTTTTATAATTTGTCAAGTAAATCACCAGCAGAAGTGGCAGAAATAAGGATCTGTCTCGCCCAATGTGGAATAAAATTTTGTTCTACAGCTGCATCAACAAAACTTATCAAAAGATCAAAGAAATTTTTAACATTCAACAAACCTATGGGTTTTTGATGGAGATTCAGTTGGGCCCAAGAGGCAATTTGAAAAAATTCTTCAAGAGTGCCAAAGCCACCTGGTAAAGCAATAAAGGCATCTGAATTGTGAGATTGTGCATACGTTCTCATAGAGGAGGACATGTAACTCCCCCCAACCGTTTTTTTCCAAACAATGCTTTCTACAGCCAAAGCTTAGGAACAACTCCTAATACTTGACTACTCTACATGCGCAGTGTTGATACGCAAACCCCATTAACCCGAGTGCTACCTCCCCTATAAAACCACAGGAATCTTCTGTTCAGCCAGGAGCAGACCAAAGATAATTTGCTGCCTCGACAAACTCTTCACTTTTACCTGGTCGAGATCCACATAATACACATATCTTTTGGATTCGACGTTTTGAAGTTCCATCCATGTCTATGCAACTCTCTATCTATGTGTGAAGAAGAGAACAAGAAATGTGGTATTTATGGAGTGCAAAAAGGTATGCTAATGATGACATCTAAATAGGTAGCTTGGTTGCTTTTTGAAAAATATGACAATAATGCATAGAAATTCAAAAAAAATGATGAAATAAGACACCATAAGTAAAAAAAAAGATACAAATTCAAAAATGACAGCTATGAGGCATTAAAATTCCAAAATGATGGCACACATGCATATGTACAGGTAG